>WNWK01008543.1:15000-83745 GCA_009830355.1 Cherax destructor | reverse complement strand
GGGTGTCTTTATTGTAGACGTTTCGCCATCCAGTGGCTTTATCAATACAAATTTAGGACATTATATGAAGACAGTAGAACTATAACAAAAGATGAGGTAATCGTCCCTCAGTCTTGGGTTGGTGAACAGCACCGAAGTCGTGGAGTTTGTGGAGCAGAGGCAAGAAGGCTGATGTTAATACAACGCAGGTGGAAAGGGCGTTAACGACAAACAAGTCACTGGAGGCGGGATCCCCAGTGGAAGTAGGTCATACCCAAAGAATGGGTTAGTTGTAGTAGTTTGTCGTTGCCGGAAGGTTATGTACAGGTCCTCAAACAATGTCTTCAAAAATGTCTAAATTTGTATTGACAAAGCCACCTAACCAACCTAACCTAATGACACCAAGATTTGCATATGTGTCTTAATTTCATCTTGTCGGTACTGTATACCATTCTTGACAACCTGTCAGACCTGCATCATCATGGAATCTTGATTCTGAGGACCTGTACATAACCTTCACTTCAACGACAGCTACTACTACAACATGTTGTGACACATGTTGCACATGTGTCTTAATTTCATCTATCATATGCTTTTCCTTTCCGTTCGTAATGTATGTGTACATACTGATGGAGCTGCTGTCACTGACAATGACAGCAAACCCAGGTCCTTTCCTTTCTGCTCAAGTTTATCCTCAAGTTCAAAAAATTGGAATTTATTTTTTAAAATTTTCTCCTAGTATATCTGCTTATTTTAATCATTATATTACTTTCCAAAACTACAAATGATCCGGTGCATAACTGGCCAATGAAATCCCCCAGAGTTAAGCCAGACTACAAAGGTTGGATCTGCAGGTCTCACTGCGCGATAATTAATCAACAAACTCATTAACAAAAAGTTTATCGCCTGTATCAGCAACAAAGTACAAGAGCATCGGGGAAATGATGACATAGTCATAACCTCGCTTCGAGACTTAATTTTCAACCCACTGAGACATTTTTAAAAATTGAATTTTCGTTTTTTGCATTTAACCCCTATCACTAACCTGGTGTACAGGCTAATTGTTGCTGTTTTCATCCCATATTGGAAGGACTTAAGTTTGGAGGGTAAAGTCAGTGTCTGCACTGAAGGAGGGTGGAGTATGTTGCAGTTATTTTTGACTGTAGTGTAGGGCCCTCTGGCAAGACTGTAATGGAGTGAATGATGATGAAAGTATTTCTTCTTTTCCGGATCACCCCTCCTCGGTGGGAAAGGCCATATATTTCTGCCAAAAAGGTAAAACTGGTCAATTAAATATTCATTAAAAATTAAGTCCTTTCTAAAATTTATCTTATACGTTTAAATATATATTTTTTTTTTTATGTTAATTAAAAATTAAAATTTTTACAAAAAAAACCCAGAAAACTTACCTAACTTTATTATAACGTGAAGTTTCATCTATATCGTGCCGAATAGGTAAAACTTGCTATTTTTCCAAAAAAAGCAACCTCTTATTGCCGAATAAGGCAAGTGAAAATTTGTGTATGCAATAATTTTGCAAAAGTCATTCTGAAAATAACGAAAAAATATATTTCATTGTGTTTGTTTATTATTAAGTTATTGTAAACTTATCTAAAATATACATAATTGGATTAGGCTAAATTAAATTGCGCTTTCATAATAAGGTAAATTATTAATTTTTACAATAACATAAATGAAAAAAAATATCTTAAGGCGTATAAGATTTTATTTTTAAGGACTTAATTTTAATGAGTTCTTGCTAATTGACCAGTTTTACCTAGTCAGCACGACATATATATGCCCCAATTCAAACGGAATATACTTGTATTTGCGGGATGCTAAGCTCGCCCAATATGGTTTCATGGTCTAAACTGTTCCAAAACCAAGGGCTGGCATGCAGGAACAATAAGTAATCATAAAGATAACCCTTGCTTTAGCTGGATGTCCAGCATAGAAGAGCCCGATCCTAGCAGCCAACAATACCCACAACCCAGCAAACCTCCCCGACGGGATCACCATCTATCTTTGGAAAATGGTAAGCTCTTAGCATGGGACTATACTGTGTGTCGACACTGGCTGACACCTATCCATCACAGTGTCGGTCGACAGGGAGATACAAGATCGCCAAGTACAGGGACATAAGCCAACAGTATCAATTTGTCCCAGTGGGATCAGAGACCCTGGGATCATGGGAAAAATGAAACCATTTCTTAAAGAACTGGGTTCAGAACTCATCGTACCACCAGGGACCCAAGGGCACACTTTCTGTTCCAGCGCCTCAGCTGGCCATCCAGAGGGAAACGCATGCTGCATACTGGGCTCGCGTCCGGCCTGGAAGGAGCTGGAGGGATTTAATCTTTGATATATTGTACCAATGTATTCATGTTCATGTTTGTGTGTGTGTACTCACCTATTTGTTACTCACCTATTTTGGGTTGCAGGGGCCGAGTCATAGCTCCTGACCCGCCTCTTCACTGATTGCTACTAGGTCCTCTTCTCCTGCTCAATGAGCTTTATCAAACCTCGTCTTAAAACTATGTATGGTTCTTGCCCACTACTTCACTTTCTAGGCTCTTCCACTTCCTGACTGAAGAAATACTTCCTAACATCTCTTTGACTCATAGGAGTCTTCAACTTCCAATAGTGACCCTTGTTTCTGTGTCCCTTCTTGGAACATCTTGTCTCTGTCCACCTTATCTATTCCTCGCAGTATTTTTTTGTCATTATCATGTCTCCCTAACCTCCTGTCCTCTAGTGTCGTCAGACCGATTTTCCTTAACCTTTCTTCGTAGGACAATCCCCTTAGCTCTGGGACTAGTCTTGTTGCAAACCTTTACACTTTCTCTAGTTTCTTGACGTGCTTGACCAGGTGTGGGCTCCAAACTGGTGCTGCATACTCCAGTATGGGCCTGACGTATATGGTGTATAGAGTCTTGAACGATTCCTTAGTGAGGTATTGGAACGCTATTCTTAGGTTTGGCAGCCGCCCGTATGCTGCAGCAGTTATCTGATTAATGTGTGCCTCAGGAGATGTGCTCGGTATTATACTCACCCCAAGATCTTTTTCCTTGAGTGAGGTTGCAGTCTTTGGCCACCTAGACTATACTCTGTCTGCGGTCTTCTTTGCCCTTCCCCGATCTTCATGACTTTACATTTTTCAGGGTTAAATTCAAGAAGCCAGTTACTGGACCAGGCTTGTATCTTGTCCAGGTCTCTTTGTAGTCCTGCCTGATCCTCGACTGGTTTAATTCTTCTCATTAACTTCACATCATCTGCAAATAGGGACATTTATGAGTCTATCCCTTCCGTTATGTCATTCACATATACCAAAAACAGTACAGGTCTTAGGACTGACCCTTGTGGAACCCCACTCGTCACAGGTGCCCACTCTGATACCTCGTCACGTACCATGACTCGTTGTTGCCTCCCTCTCCGATATTCTCTGATCCATTGCAGTGCCTTTCCTGTTACGTGTGCCTAATTCTCTAGCTTTTGCATTAACCTCTTGTGAGGAACTGTGTCGAACGCCTTCTTGCAGTCCACGAAAATGCAGTCTATCCACCCCTCTCTCTCGTGTCTTACTTCTGGTACCTTGTCATAAAACTCCAGTAGGTTTGTGACACAGGATTTTCCTTCCCTGAAACCGTACTGGTTGTCGTTTATAAGTTTGTGTCTTTCTAGGTGCTCCACCACTCTCCTCCTGATGATCTTCTCCATGACTCTGCATACTATACACGTCAGTGACACAGGTCTGTAATTTAATGCCTCATGTCTGTCTCCTTTCTTAAAAATTGGGACTACATTTGCCATCTTTCACACCTCAGGTAGTTGCCCAGTTTCAATGGATGTGTTGAAGATTTTTGTTAGTGGCACACTCAACATCTCTGCTCCCTCTCTAAGGACCCATGGAGAAATGTTGTCAGGTCCCACCGCTTTTGAGGTATCGAGTTCACATAGCAGCTTCTTCACCTCCTCCTCGGTTGTGTGTATTTCATCCAGCACTTGTTGGTATACCTCCCTATTCTGAATTCCTGGAGTCCTTCCTGTCTCCTCTGTAAAGACTTCTTTAAATATCATGTTGAGCTCCTCACATACCTTTTGGTCGTTTCTTGTAAACTCCCCACCTTCCTTCATCACCCTGATTACCTGGTCCTTGACTGTTGTTTTCCTCCTGATGTGGCTATTCAACAGCTTCGAGTCAGACTTGACTTTTGATGCTATATCATTTTCGTATTGTCGCTGAGCCTTCCTTCTTACCTGTGCATATTCGTTTCTGGCTCTTCGGCTAATCTCTTTATTTTCCTGGGTCCTTTGTCTTCTGTACTTTTTCAATTCTCTAGTGCACTTAGATTTTGCCTCCCTACAGCTTTGGGTGAACCAAGGACTCGTTCTGGTCTTCCCATTACTTTTGTTTCCCTTGGGGACAAACCTCTCCTCTGCCTGTTTGCATTTAGTTGTCACACATTCCATCATTTCTTGTACTGGTTTTCCTGCCAATTTTCTCTCCCACTGGACGTCTTGTAGGAAGTTCCTCATGCTTGTGTAGTATTCCCTTTTGTAGTTTCGTTTCTCCCTTCCTATTCCTGCTCCCCTCTCTACTTGTAGATCAATTATATAATCAAAACACAGAACGAAATGATCACTAGCTCCAAGGGGCCTTTCATACATGATATCCTCGATGTCCGAAGTACTCAAGGTGAATACTAGGTCCAGTCTTGCTGGATCATCCTCACCTCTCTCTCTGGTAGTATCTCTAACATGTTGATGCATGAGGTTTTCCAGCACCACATCCATCATCTTGGCTCTCCATGATTCAGGACTCCCGTGGGGCTCCAGGTTTTCCCAATCAATCTCCTTGTGATTGAAATCACCCATAACTAGCAACTTTGCTCTCCCCGTGTGGGCTCTTCTGGCCACCTCGGCTAGTGTGTCTACCATTGCTCTGTTGCTCTCGTCGTTTTCTTCTCTTGGCCTCCTGCAGTTCTGTGGCAGGTTGTACATTACAGCAATTACCACCTTATGGCCCTCAGACTGGATTGTTCCTACTATGTAGTCCCTTTCGCCCATTCCATCCATTCCTTCCACTTCCTCAAATCCCCACCGGTTCTTAATGAACAGTGCAACTCCTCCTCCCCCTCTGCTCCCTCTATCTTTCCTCAGGATTTGATATCCGGGTGGAAAGATTGCATCTGTTATCCTGGTGAATTTCGTTTCTTTGAGTGCTATTATGTCTGGGGATGTCTCCTTTATTCTTTCATGCCACTCCTCACATTTATTTGTTATACCATCTGCATTTGTATACCAAACCTTCAACTTCTTTTCTAAAACCGTAGTCTGGGGGGTACGTTGGGGTTGGAAAAGTGGGAGACCTGATGAGGAACTATGGGTGGTTGGTGTGAGGTGGGTGGAAGCATTGGGTATGGCATGTGTGTTTTGGTTTAGATTGTTTGG
Source organism: Cherax destructor (assembly GCA_009830355.1). Taxonomy (NCBI): domain Eukaryota; kingdom Metazoa; phylum Arthropoda; class Malacostraca; order Decapoda; family Parastacidae; genus Cherax; species Cherax destructor. Next base: position 78,315 of record WNWK01008543.1, on the reverse strand, counting down.
TTGCATTGGGTTTGTCCAGGTTGGGGGACATCTGAAGGTATTTGAGCTTCCTCCTGAGTCTGGGTTCTCCTGTCCATCTCTCTTTCCTCATTTTGTCTCTGTAACCTCTCTTTCAGTTTCTGTCTTTCTTCTCGTGTTCTGTCGTGGTCGAGATACACATTCTGGTAATCTGACATATCCCTTAGTCTTGCTTTCTCCTGCAGAATCCTGTTTCAAGTCAATTCTGCCTTGAAAATCACTTTGACTGGCCGGAGTCTTCCTCTTGCAAACCCCCCTATTCTCAGAAAATTTGCCAGGTGGGTCATGACATCTTCTCCTATTGCTTTCATGATGCTTTCAATCGCTTTTTTCTCCCCTTGTCTTCTTGCATCATAAGTTTCCCCTTCAGCTTCCCCGAGCCCATAAATAAAAACTGATCTCTCTCTTTCATTCTCCAACTGCCTATCCCTATGTAACCCCTGATTCGATTTAGTTGCCTCCATTGCAGCTTTCCTTTCTTCAATCTCTTCACTGTCTGTTATCCCTTGGTCCAGTGGCCTGTCGCTTTCCCTTAACTTTCCCTGTGCACTGCTGTGGTCTGTTAGGGCTTTTACGTATAGCTTAGCTCTTCTTTTTTCTACACTCCCTGATTGTTTCTGATGTGATCCCCTCTTTTTCTCGGGCTCCACGATGGTCTGATAGGGCCTCTGCATACAGTTTCACTCCATTCTCTACAGTCCCCTTATTTGTGACTGAGGTAGCAGTTTCTGATACCATGTCCACATTGCTTTTTAGTTCTTTAGGCTGTTTCAAATTTTTCAGTTCCTCTTCTAATCTCTGTATCTTAGCATCTGCTGTTGTGACTTGCTTCTCCCACTTCCTGCTTTCTGCAGCTATCCTCTCCTCCATTTTCATGCTAAGCTCCTCTAGCTTCCTTACCCACACATGTTCCCTTTTCATGAGCTCTTCTGCCCAATCTTCCTTCGCAGACTCATCCTCCAGTCCCCTAGTTTTCCGTCCTGCTCTCTGGCACCCCATTTTTTTATTTTTAAGATGCCACAGAGTGAAAAACTATGAATTTCTGTGTGGTTGTTTTGTGGTGTGATTGCCTGAGTGTTTGTGTAGAGGTGGAGGGAGGAAGAGGAGAAACTGGAGACAGTGGGGAAATGGAAGAGAGGTGGGGAGGGGGAAAGAGGGGGGAATATTAGAAGAGAGTGGAGGAGGGAGAAGAAGAGGTGGAGAGAGAATGGGAGAGGGGGGGAGTGGGGGTTCAGGGAAGGGAGAGGGGAGAGTGGGGGTCAGGGAAGGGAGAGGGGGAGAGTGGGGGGGTTCAGGGAAGAGAGAGGGGGAGGGAGCAGGGGGAAAGTGTGTGTTAGTTGTGTGTGTGTGTGTGTGTGTGTGTGTGTGTGTGTGTGGGTTAATTGTGTGAAGAGTAGTGGTGAAATTGTGTGTTATGGGCCTGTATGTGTGTGTGTGTGTGTGTGTGTGTGTGTGTATGTGTGTGTGTGTATGTGTGTGTGTACTCACCTAGTTGTGGTTGCAGGGGTCGAGTCATAGCTCCTGGCCCCGCCTCTTCACTGGCCGCTACTGGGTCACGCTCCCTGCTCCATGAGCTTTATCATATCTCTCCTTAAAGCTATGTATGGAACCTGCCTCCACTACATCGCTTCCCAAGCTATTCCACTTCCCGACCACTCTATGACTGAAGAAATACTGCCTAACATCCCTGTGATTCATTTGAGTCTTCAACTTCCAACTGTGTCCCCTTGTTGCTGTGTCCCATCTCTGGAACATTCTGTCTCTGTCCACCTTGTCTATTCCTCTCAGTATCTTATATGTCGTTATCATGTCCCCCCTATCTCTCCTGTCCTCCAGTGTCGTCAGGTCGATTTCCCTTAACCTCTCCTCGTAGGACATACCCTTAGCTCCGGGACTAGCTAGTCTTGTTGCAAACCTTTACACTTTCTCTAGTTTCTTGACGTGCTTGACCAGGTGTGGGCTCCAAACTGGTGCTGCATACTCTAGTATGGGCTTAACGTACACAGTGTACAGAGTCCTGAACGATTCTTTATTAAGATGTCGAATGCTGTTCCTAGGTTAGCTAGGCGCCCATATGCTGCAGCAGTTATTTGGTTGATGTGCGCCCCAGGAGACGTGCCTGGTGTTATACTCACCCCAAGATCTTTTTCCTTGATTGAGGCTTGCAGTCGCTGGCCCCCTAGACTGTACTCTGTCTGCGGTCTTCTTTGCCCTTCCCCAATCTTCATGACTTTGCACTTGGTGGGGTTGAACTCCAGGAGCCAATTGCTGGACCAGGCTTGCAGACTGTCCAGATCCCTTTGTAGTTCTGCCTGGTTCTCGTCCGATTGAATTCTTCTCATCAACTTCACATCATCTGCAAACAGGGACACTTGAGAGTCAATTCCTTCCGTCATGTCGTTCACAAATACCAGAAACAGCACCGGTCCTAACTGACCCCTGTGGAACCCCACTCGTCACCGGCGCCCACTCTGACACCTCGCCACGTACCATGACTCGCTGCTGTCTTCCTGACAGGTATTCCCTGATCCATTGTAGTGCCTTCCCTGTTATCCCTACCTGGTCCTCCAGCTTCTGCACTAATCTCTTGTGTGGAACTGTGTCAAATGCCTTCTTACAGTCCAGGAATATGCAATCTACCCACCCCTCTCTCTCTTGTATTACTGCTGTCACCCTGTCGTAGAACTCCAGTAGGTTTGTGACACAGGATTTCCCGTCCCTGAAACCGTGTTGGCCGTCGTTGATAAGCTCATTCCTTTCTAGGTGCTCCACCACTCTTCTTCTGACAATCTTCTCCATGACCTTGCATACTATACATGTCAGTGTCACTGGCCTGTAGTTTAGTGCTACGTTCCTGTCTCCTTTTTTAAAGATTGGAACTACATTTGCTGTGTTCCATACCTCAGGTAGTTGCCCTGTTTCGATAGACGTGTTGAAGATCGTTGTTAAGGGTACACATAGCTCCTCCGCTCCCTCTCTCAGGACCCATGGCGAGATGTTATCCGGCCCCATCGCCTTTGAGGTATCTAGCTCGCTTAGTAGCCTCCTCACTTCCTCCTCAGCCTGATCACCTGGTCCTTGACTGTTGTTCTCCTCCTGATGTGACTGTACAACAGCTTCGGGTCAGATTTGGCTTTCGCTGCTATGTCATTCTCATACTGTCGTTGGGTCTCCCTTCTTACCTGTGCATATTCATTTCTGGCTCTACGACTGCTCTCCTTATTTTCCTGGGTTCTTTGCCTTCTATACTTATTCCATTCCCTGGCACACTTGGTTTTGGCCTCCCTGCACCTTTGGGTGAACCACGGGCTCATCCTGGCTTTTTCGTTGTTTCTGTTTCCCTTGGGTACAAACCTCTCCTCAGCTTCCTTGCATATTGTTGTCACATATTTCATCATCTCGTTTACTGATTTTCCTTCCAGTTCTCTGTCCCACTGAACCCCGTTTAGGAAGTTCTTCATGCCCGCGTAGTCCCCTTTTTTGTAGTTTGGCTTCATTCTTCTGGCCCTATCTGCCTCCCCCTCTACCTGTAACTCTACTGTGTAATCAAAGCTTAGAACCATATGATCACTGGCCCCGAGTGGACTTTCGTGCGTGATGTGTGTGTGTTTATGTATGTGTGTGTGTGTGTGTGTGTGTGTGTGTGTGTGTATGTGTGTGTGTGTATGTGTGTGTGGAACTTTATGTGTGTGGATTTATTGTGTGAAAAGTAGTGGTGAAATTGTGTGTTATGGTATATGAGTGTGTATGTGGGGTCTGCGAGTAACACGAACTTACACCCGACACCCTAAAAACCATGCATAGGTGAATACTTGCGATGCGATGCAACTTGTCCAGCATGTAGTATCCTGTGGATTGTCCAACTCGATGTGATGTTCTGGCGTATATCCACTTTCGTTTCTTGTCGATATATAATATAACCTATTCACTGTATTACTTTCACTTGACACACGTGGCAACGTCGCCTGGAGCACACTAGGCCCACTGACCCCGCCACCAAATATTTATTTCTAGTTCACTTATAAAGTTATGGCTCTCCCCACACTTATGTGGCTCAGAGCAACTTGTAAATCGCTTCTTCAAGGGTTGTTCACTACCCTGGCACACTTGATAACCCCTGCAGTATCCTTGGGTACTGCAGGCTACTGCTACTGGGTTACCTTGATCATTGGTGTTACCATCGTCAATGTTCACCGCAACATTGGTTGTTCTACAATGGTATTGGAACCATGAAAAGGTATTAGCAGTCTGCTCCATCCTCTGAACTTGAGCTTCGTTCCTCTTCATCACTGTCCAACTTTCTCCGTTATTCTCAGCCTTGCTCACACGAGGATTGTTACCAATCCTCATGTTCTGCTCCCTGATAAACAGTGTGGCTCCTCCGGCTTCCTCCTTCTCACTACACACGTCACCTATTATTATTCTTTTTCATCTTTACGTCTCCCTTACAAAATCTTAAGAAGTGCTGTCTGATCCTCTTTTTCCTACATCATTCACGGAGGTTTAGCCACCCTGCTCGAGAGTTATTCACTGGTTCTCTGTTCCTGCTCGAGAGTTATTCACTGGTTCTCTGTTCCTGCTCGAGAGTTATTCACTGGTTCTCTGTTCCTGCTCGAGAGTTATTCACTGGTTCTCTGTTCCTGATCGAGAGTTATTCACTGGTTCTCTGTTCCTGGAATTAGTTTCTGGTGTCCCTTCAAGACTTTCTCCTCGTCCTCCACTGAACTATAGACCAAGTTATCCGAAGTTTCCTCAAAATCCTTTTCCATTAAGAAGGGACCTAATCACTCGATCCAATTAGGCGATAAATACTGCGGAAAAGTTGTGTCCTTTGATGGTGTCAGAGGAATAACAGTCAAAGATTTAGCACCAAGTTTTCCTCCGCATGACTGAACAAAAAATGAGGAGATCATTTGGGAGTTTGCCTTCAGTAGGCCACTATTTTTTTAAGGGCAGCTCGATGTATTTTGATCAGGTGCGATCAGGCAAGATGGCCCAGGCACCCAGTAGTCTCTTGCCTCCTACCCTCAGCAATATAGCGAGAAACATGCTTGGAAATATTCTCTCTCAATGCAAGTGCTTCATTCCTCCCTCTCTTTTTCCTCTTACTCTTCTCTCTCTTATTTTAACGCCTCCCCCCATCTGCTTCTTCCTCTACCTCTGACTCGAGTGAATATTGTGGGAGAGTGTGAAGGTATAGTGAGTGTGGTGTTACAGTAAATATTAAGGTGGGGTGAGTGTGTTGGTGCAGCTTGAATGAGTTGGTGATAGAGTGAGTGTGGCAGTGGAGTGGGGTGGTGGAGTGAATGTGGCGGTGGAGTGTGGTAGTGGAGTGAGTGTGGCGGTGGAGTGTGGTAGTGGAGTGAGTGTGGTAGTGGAGTGAATGTGGCGGTGGAGTGTGGTAGTGGAGTGAATGTGGCGGTTCAGTGTGGTAGTGGAGTGAGTGTGGCGGTGGAGTGTGGTAGTGGAGTGAATGTGGCGGTGGAGTGTGGTAGTGGAGTGAGTGTGATGAAGTGAGAGTGTTGGTGGAGGGCATATAGTAAAGTGATTGCAATGGTCGAATGAATGTAGTGGGTAGAAAGTGAAGTGGTAGGCTATTTGGGGAACAGAGTATGGTAGTGGCGTGAGCATGGGAATGGAGTGACGGTGATAGTGGAGTGAGTGTGGGGATTAAATAAGTGTAGTGATGGAGTGAGTGTGTTGGTGGAGTAAATTTGGGCTTTCAGTTAATGTGGCGACAAAGTGAGTGAGTGAGTGGAGTGAGTTGGTACTGGATTGAGTGTGGTAGTGGAGTGAGTGTGTTAGTGAAGTAAGTGTGGTGGAGTGAGAATGGTGATGGAGTGTATGTAGGGAAGTGATTGTATTGTTGGAGAGAGTGTAGTAGTGAAGTTAGTGTGGTGGTAGAATATTTGGGGTGGAGAGTGTGGTGGTGTAGTGAGCGTGGTGAGTGTGGTAATGGAGTGGTAGAGTGAGTTAGTGTGGTGGTAGAGCTATTGCGATGAAGTGAGTGTGTTGGTGGTACCTAAATAATAATGGCGGAGTGTGCCTGGGAAGTGACCATTGTGAGGTATTGTGTGGACTCTACACCACACTTCAACACAATAGGGTGGAGTGAGTGTGGTGATGGAGTGAGTGTGGTGGTGGAGTGAGTTTGGTGGTGGAGCGATTGTGGTGGTGGTGGAGTACAGTGGTGGAGTGAGTATGGTGGTGGAGTGAGTATGGTGGTGGAGTGAGTACGGTGGTGGAGTGAGTACGGTGGTGGAGTGAGTATGGTGGTGGAGTGAGTATGGTGGTGGAGTGAGTGTGGTGGTGGTGGAGTACGGTGGTGGAGTGAGTATGGTGGTGGAGTGAGTATGGTGGTGGAGTGAGTATGGTGGTGGAGTGAGTATGGTGGTGGAGTGAGTATGGTGGTGGAGTGAGTATGGTGGTGGAGTGAGTATGGTGGTGGAGTGAGTATGGTGGTGGAGTGAGTATGGTGGTGGAGTGAGTATGGTGGTGGAGTGAGTATGGTGGTGGAGTGAGTACGGTGGAGGAGTGAGTACAGTGGTGGAGTGAGTATGGTGGTGGAGTATGGTGGTGGAGTGAGTATGGTGGTGGAGTGAGTACGGTGGTGGAGTGAGTGTGGTGGTTGTGGAGTACGGTGGTGGAGTGAGTGTGGTGGTGGAGTTAGTATGGTGGTGGAGTGAGTGGTGGTGGTGGAGTGAGTGAGGTGGTGGAGTGAGTATGGTGGTGGAGTGAGTATGGTTGTGGAGTGAGTATGGTGGTGGAGTGAGTGTGGTGGTGTAGTGAGTATGGTGGAGGAGTGAGTACGGTGGTGGAGTGAGTATTCTGGTGGAGTGAGTACGATGGTGGAGTGAGTGTGGTGGTGTAGTGAGTATGGTGGAAGAGTGAGTACGGTGGTGGAGTGAGTGTGGTGGTGGAGTGAGTATGGAGGTGTAGTGAGTTTGGTGGAGTGTGGAAGTAGAATGTGGTGGTGGAGTGTGGTGATGGAGTATGATGGTGGGGTGAGTGTGGTGGTAAAGTGAGTGTTGTGGAAATAGTGTGGTGGAGTGAGCGTGACAGTGAATCGAGTGTCGTACTAAAGTGTGTTTTAGTGATGTGAGTGTGGGAATGAAGTGAGGCAGTGGAGTAAGTGTGAATGTGGATTGAGTCTGGAGTGAGTGTGATAGTAGTGGATTAAGTATGGGGTGGAGTGTAATAGTAATAGGATGATAGTGGTGACCTGAGAGTTGTAGAGGAGTGTGGTAGTGGAGTAAGTGGGGTAGTGGAGTAGAGTGAGAGTAGCAGCCGAGCGAGTTTGGAAGAGGAACGAGTGAGGTGACGTAGTGGAGTGTTTTAGTGGAGTGAATGTGGTGGTTATCACAAACACAGGTAGCAGTTCAAGGTCTGTTGCACCTGGCCGAAGCCAAAGTCACCAATTAAAGACCAACCAGGCAGTAAAATGGCAAGGCAAACACAGAGGTGAGTAGTTTTCCTTTACCCGTTTATTCTTTCACCACAGTGTACAAAATTTACAAAGTTAAATTAGTAGTGTAACGACAACAGAGAGCAAAGAGTCACTAAAAGCAGGAGGAGTGGTCTGGACCAGGGTATGCGAGAGTCTGCTCCACAGCCAGGCACATTACCTCAGCTGAGGAGCCAGCGCTCACGCTACTGCTGTGTTTAATTGGACAATTAATACAACAGTAGGTTGCCCCAGAACTGTTATGATCTGAATTGCCAGTTAGCTGGTCTAGAAGGCATGTCAATGGGTGTGTGATGAACGTCAAATAATAGAACATACTCGGCGCATGCCACAGTGGTGGAGTGAGGATGCTATTGGAGTGATTGCAACTGTGAGGTGAGTGCGGTAGTGGAGCTTTTAGGTAGAGAAAGTGGAGTGGAGTGAGTCGTAGTGGAGCGAGTATGAGAGTGGAGTGCTTTGGTGGGGGTGAATGTGGTAATGGAATGAGTATGGTAGAGTAGTGAGTGTGGTAGTGGACTAGTGTAGTGGTGGAGTGAGTGTGCTATTAGAGTAAGTGTGATACTGGAGTGCGATAGTGGCGTGAGTGTAGTAATTGACTGAGTTTAGTAGTGGAGTGTGGTTGTGGAGTGAGTATGGCATTGGAGTGACTGTGGTAGTGAAATGAGTGTGTTGGTGTACGATAGTGATGGCAGTGGAGTGTGGTGTTGGAATGAGAGAGATAGTGTAATGAATGTGTTAGTGGAATGAGTATGATAAACGGGAGTGTAATGTAGAGAAGCCCTGCATAATCTAAATAGATGTAAAACTTTGGATCATCTCCACTCATAATTGTGTTTAAACTGGAACTCTCAGCTGATGACAAGAGATCGAGATTGAATGTGCTTTATTTAGCAGTCAGATTAATCCAGTTTGGTATTGGTGGACGACTGGAAGAAATTTTTTTTTCAAAGATAAAGTGAAAAATGAGATCTACATGATGTAGTGCATGGTTTGAGATGCTGTTGTTGATCGGATAACTTATCTCAACTAAACTGTAGAACGATTAATCGATAGTATTATGGACAATACCTATGTACGAGAGGTTATTTTCCCAAAGGGAATTGAAAGATGTGAATCTTCCTATGAACAAATGTGGGACTGTCATTACGGATCCATTCCTGACTTTGAATTCAGAGAAGATAGTATTCGTACAACCATGATTGTCAAAGAAGAACAGAGAATCCCAGAATAATAGGTGGTTAAGGATGATTCGAGGCTGACATCTGTATGGTATCATTTCTAAGGCACACAATTAATTGTATTAAAATAATAATACATATTATTCGCAGTAACATTTATTCATATAAACCTTGTATTCATAGTAACTTTTTTGTCATATTTAATAACTTTTTATTCATATGTAAACAATAGATGGTAATCCTGAATTTAGTGAGGGGAGAGAATATGTGAGCGGATAGTTGTTTTTGATCAACATATCTCAAAGATGAGAGAAAGTGACTTTAAGAAGATAGATTTTGAAAAACACGGAGAGATTAGAGAATTTTGTTATTATTTGTAAAGTCGTGAAAGACCTTCAGTATCGGGGATTCAGTGAATCTACGAAGCTTTTCCTAAAAAAAAAAGAGGGAGAAACACGGAGGGAACAGAATTACCAAACGGTAATGACAAGGATGCAACATGAAAATGTGAATGGTGGTATTAAACAAGTGGCTATAGAATGGTTGGACAATAAATTATATATTGAAAAATAGGATACCCGAGAAATTTCATTAGTAAATTATTTACTTGACAATATAATCTCTGTATCTTGACTAGTAGATGGTACAACAAACAGCAGAGGAAGATAATATCATGTATGCTTTTCACAAACATTGATCTATTTATTAAGATTTTTGAACCTAATTCATAGGTAAGAGTTCCTTAAATTCTCCTAAGTCTTGTATATTTTTAATACGCGTTTTGCAAGGGACTTATTATAATTTATAAGCTGTGAACTACAGCGATGAAATATATCAGTTCCTTAAAAAGCATTCTGTCACCCGCTAGCTCGTATCCAGTGTTAAAAATGGTTGAGAAAACCTTCCATGATGTCTGGTGACTAGATAATGAAGTCTCGTTAGTGGTGAATGGCTAAGAACGAGTCTTGTAATAATCCTCTTATGTGTTTGTTGTGATTTAAGGAGTTCCTTTAAACGAGAGTTTTATTAGGATTTTGAATGAAAGAATGGTGGTGGATGTAATAGTTGTGGATCACTACTTACCACTAGTGATGAATGGTGGTGGATGTAATAGTTGTGGATCACTACTTACCACTAGTGATGAATGGTGGTGGATGTAATAGTTGCGGATCACTACTTACCACTAGTGATGAATGGTGGTGGATGTAATAGTTGTGGATCACTACTGACCACTAGTGATGAATGGGTAAGAATTAAGTGTTGACACTGAGTCTTACAAGGTCAGGTAAGGTTCGTCAGGAAACAGGACAAACGTTTCCTGATGCGGGTCTTAGTCATATGATGACCCACCGTTGGAGCTTTTGGTCATCTGACCGAGGCCTTCCCCTGGCTTACCAGTTCACCCGTGTAAAAACTGTGGTCATAAATAACAAAAAAAGGCACAATACCGTGACTGGAACAATACACACACAACCCGCACATATTAAAGAGAGGAGCTTACGACGACGTTTCGGTAGTGGTAGTGGAGACTGTCTCCACTACCACTACTACTACCACTTCCACTACTTACTCCATTATTACACCACTCTCTTGTACCCTCCCCTGTCTGCCTGCCTATAAATTACCCCTTCCTCCGTTTCTGTGTGTTAGTGTGACTTTGTAAATGGTCCAAGTCGGGCCGAAACGTCGTCGTAAGCTCCTCTCTTTTATATGTGCGGGTTGTGTGTGTACTGTGGTCATAGTTATAACCATTTGTATTGAGTCTTACTAGCTGCTGTCTTAGTATGCGATAACGATTCTAACGTGTTGTAGTTTTAACCCAGAAGAGAATCAGAGATGATCAAGGACAGACATCACCTGTAGCGAACCTTCTAAGGATACTAAAGATTACCAGAATACACTGAAGTATGTTTCTTCCACGTAGATGTCTTTGGAGGTGTTGATTTACTGCGAAATTCTTATCAGTTTAAAAGTACTGGGGGATTACCTATGGTACACTACCAAATATCATATGCTGTAGATTTCTTGTGGCACATTTGTCAAATATCTCACAGATTTCCTAAGGCACACTATACAACTATGATAAAACATTCTGTTTTGTCCAGTTTTATGGTTATAACTTGTTTACCGTGCAATTTTGTTAAAGTTTGTTAAAAGTGTTTGATCACCATAAGATTATCTATGAAAACTATGAAATATGGAAAATATAGTGAACTTCATAGGAGTAATATACCTGTTATTGTGATAAAACAGAGAGAGAAAGAGAGATGGAGCAGAGAGAAATGCTGAGAGGGTAGAGTGAGACTAACCTGGGAAGGTCAGTTTTGGGGGTCAACCCTTTACCGGGCACTCCTAGGAAAATGCAAATTTCGAAATGTATTTCCTGTGAGTGGATAGAGTATCTCAATGTAAGGAAAATGAGCCCATATAAATGGAATTCTGAAAATAATTTTTCGTTCAATTGCCAATATTCGACGACCGAGTGTACTCGGTCCTGCCCGGTAAAGGGTGTCAAAGTCTGAATATTGCAAATTTGAAATTGTTAATAAAACACCAAATAAGTATTTTTCTATTTTATTATACAAATAGACAATATCAAAAACATAAATGGAACTTGTTTCTGAACATTTTGTAAGTTTAAAAAAATATAAAAAATGAACCAAAGAGCAACATGGACACATTGCAAAGGGATAAAACTTTCAAGTCCCATATTCCTGAGAAAGAACAATCATTCTAAACACTAATTGCTACAATGAAAGGCGGTGAAGCAATTTCTTTCTTTCTTGATGCATAGGTTAACTTTGCATATGGCACAGGAAAATGAGGATGTGACATGATTTTTCGTTTTGCTGCAATACTTGCATGTAAATAACTTGCCTTGCACTGGCCAGTGACCTAGCATTTTATCAAACCTCACACTGTCATCAAGCCTTTCTGCATGTTAGTACTGCACTGGAGATGGCAATTGCAAGGTTGACAAACCATTATCATCACTGTTAGCACTGGAAGTACTTGATGAAGGTCTTGGACTTGTTCTTATGTTGCTGCGTCTAAACTTTTGTCCATTGGATCTTGCAGTGACAGAGATTTCAAGTCGGAATTGCTTCAGTGGCATGCATTTGGTTTTTAGTGACCGACAATCACGGCAGTAAAGAAGCCATGCATTCACAACAGAAAGATCAAGAACATAGGCAAACAGCCGCATGTACCAACGTTTAGATATCATAGGTGTTTTGTACATATGTACCAACATGTTACTTTTGTCAATACCTCCCATGTGTGCATTATAGTTCTTGATGACTGCAGGGCATTGGAAGTTGTCTTTAGTCTTAGATTCCTTGTTATATCTTTCAATAAGAGTCACAGGTTGCACTCCCACATCATTTATCACTAAAGTCACAGCTTTGTTGTCCTTCCACCTTACAACAAGGATACCATCATTGGTTTTGAAATCAAAAGTGCCCCTGGGCACTATGTTCTTTTCCATTTGTTTGACAGGCATCAGTTCTGATTTACCACCTCTATTTTCACGTACTGTTCCAGTGTACCTGCAGTTATACTTGACTCTTAGTAACTTGACCAAAGGTAGACTTGAAAATAAATTGTCAGCATAGATTGCTGATGTCTTTCTTTGGTTGAGAGTTGTTGCAAGTACCAGAATAATCTTTGAACTTATTGGCAGTTTAGTTTCTTCATCTGGCAGCTTTATGGGATGGGTTTCAAAAGTCGTTTTGCCTTCATACATGATTATATCATGATATAATCATACATGATTATATCATGTATGATTCCATCTTCACTTGCACGACAAAATAGTTTGAAACCCCATTTGTCTGGTTTGGTTTTGATGTACTGCCTGAGGTTGCCAGCAGTTTTACTATTGAAACCAACCATTACTTCATCAATAGACTGCCTGGGTGTAGCTGGAACTTGCAAGCAAGCAGTAGTTAGTGCAGTGTAAAGAGACCTTATTTTGTGGAATCTGTCCTTATGCATGTGGGTGTTATCATTGAAATGAATTGTACGCCTAAGGGGCTCTATATGATTAAAATTATTTTTTTTTCCTTTGTACGATTTCATTGAAATTTTTACCACAGACTCTAGGCATGTCATAGTGTACCCAGTATAAGTTGCATCAAGATCGTCCAATAAATAACGATAAAAAAAAAATAAAGGGTAAAATTTGGACATAGCAACATTTAAAAAATTCCAGTGGTATATGGGCAATGTCAAAATGGTTTTTAATACCCTACAATGATAAAGGAATGCCATATTTATCTTCTAATGTACTGATTTTTGCATTATAACCATTTTTAGTATATAAAAAAAAATAATAATTATGTCTTGACATGTTTTTCACCATTCATGGATTTCATACCCATGGTATGCATAACTGGAATGGATGATTACCAAACACGCTTCATTACAAATTAGAAGAATGTCCCCTGAATTAACAGTGTGAAAATGATAATGATCGGTTCATAAATAACTGAACTCATTGAGGATATATGAAAATAATGCACTTTCGAGATAAATGACGAAATGTATCGAGACTTATTATATGGTGGGTAAAAATACTCACAGTGCATTCTTACGTTTATTGAGAGTACAATTGAGTATATAGAGTATATTCCTGAAGTTTCATGCAGATCCCTCCATCCTGAAGTTCCCTGGAGATCGGCCAATCATAAATGGTCCATGCATGTCAACCTGAAAAGAAGGAAATAAATGCTGAAAATCGTATTGCTAGTGATTATATACACATATACATGTAATTACACATATTATGGAATATTTATACATATATACATACAAATATACAAAAAAATCACATGAATTACGTACCTTTGAATAGGTGTTGGTAAGGACAGATCTAATGCCCTCCAGGTTCATAGGAAGTGTCCATCGCCAGTTTCCTCTTCTTGCATCTTGGGCGCTTTACTCTCTGCATCATGGAGTCCATAGCCTTTAGTCGCTTTTGGTTAACCGCTGAACGTCCATAGCCAAGTTGAATATCGAGACAACTTCTCTCATATCCAACGTTGTACTCAGCTATGGCTTGACTGGCAGCGAATTGGGCCTGCCACTTGTTTCGATGCAGTGCCTTGTTGCAGTAGGCCCATATTCTCTGATGGAGACTTTCATTAGGATTCTGTGTTCTGCCTTTCATACAACGTTCCAGCATGTCATCTCTTGTTAGATCTTTGTAAATATCATGAACTTTCTCCAAGTATGCAGGTTCTAGCTGGAACTGGACTTTCATGGTACTGTGAGATGGTGGTGTCAGGCCTGCTGCTATTGCCTTCTGGTAAAAGCACCATGACTTAGGACCAGTTGGGCAAAGATGATGTTGTGGTTTTTTATCACTGGATGAACAGTGAAAAAAACTTGCAAGGATTCCATTCCTCATCCCTACAACATCATTGTCGAGATTCTGTTTCAGGTTGTTATTAAAATAACTTGCCAGTTTTTCAATGATGAAGTTTGTTAGCATGCCCTTCTTCAAACTATACTGCTTTATCCTCTTTCCGGTTTTCAATTCCTTTTCAGTGTACTCGGATGTGACCAACTTGGTTAGTCTGTTCTTTAGTCGTTTGGAGTAATGGTTTATACATTCCTCTTTTACAACTTGTACACCTTGATAGGGACCTTCACCATTATTGAGTTCAATCAGTCCTTTGTACGTACTACTGTCACCATCACTCACAATAGTTGTGTACCTCAATTTATTTTCTAATGATCTTTGCCATATCACTATTGCAGCTTCCGTTTCCATCGCTCCAGAAGAACCTGTAAAGTTCTTGCTGCAATTACATTTATGGTCTTCAGTCAATTGTTGATACTGTTCTTCAGAAATGTTCTTGTTGTTCAAACGAAATTCGAGGTACACACACATGAAGCAGAACTTACACATTACCTGATAATCAACAACGAGTTTTGTCTCTGCATCAATTGCAATACCCATGCCAAGATTCGAATGATGGCCCCTCTTATGCCATGTTCCATCATATGAGACAGCAATGTCAAGAACACCACTTTGGTCTGGCACAATGTTTTGTTTACTATATTCCTTTTTAATTATATCCCTTGCTTCTGCAATTATCTGCTTGCATGACGCAATGGATACATTTGTAATAGTTGTCGTATATTTACTGAATGTTTGGTGAGTCAGAACAGGCAAATTACACAATGCAGTCCTACGAATAAAGGATGAGTATCCACCACCTGTACACATTTCTGCATATACCATCCTTCCAGTTGTATCATTTAGTTCATTGCGCACTTTTGGTTTCATCATAAACACCTGATGTTTACAAGACTCACAGTAGGCACTAACAGTTGTCTCTAGGTGAAAGTGATCGAATGTAAAAACAACACCCCTTTTGAAACATTTATCACAACACACAAATGACAGAACAATATCAAAATTACTATTATTCATAAACACCGTATACTTTTCAACAATTTCAGGATCTACTTTCTGAAACATGGACACTCGCTTTTTGGCACTGGAAATATTCTGAACACTAACACTTTCGACACACGATATATCAATGTCAGTCTCATCAGCTGAGCTGGCGACATCTGGGGTGGCCACATCTGGGGTGGCCACATCTGGGGTGGCCACATATGGGGTGGCCACATATGGGGTGGCCACATATGAGGTGGTGGCCACAGGAGATATGGTCATCAATGGCGAGGTCGTCACATACGTAACTGTAGGTGTGGTAACAACAGATGTATATATGGCTCTTGATCTAGTTCGGCCACATAGGGTGGCCACAGGGGTGGTAGCCACATCTGGGATGGCCAAGGAAGGGTCGGGAACATCTGGGGTGGCCAAGGAGGGGCCAGCCACAGCTGGGGTGGCCACAGCTGAGTCATCTACTTTACGCTTTTTCGACCCTTTAGGTCGGCCACGTCGGGTGGCCACAACTGAAGTGGCCAAGGAAGGGCTGGCCACAACTGGGGTTTCCAAGGAAGGGTCGAGTACGTCTGGGGTGGCCCAAGAGGGGCCAGCCAAAGCTGGGGTGGCCACATGTGGGGTGGCCACATCTGGGATGGCCACACTGGTTCTCTTACGCATTCTTTTTCTTGGTTGAGAAGACGTTTCTAAGACTGAAATATCCAATAATTCACTAGTAGAGAACGAGGTTGGGTCTTGTGAGGATTGTAGAGTTGATGGCGTCGCATCACGTGCTCCCCCAACCTGTATCGCTGCTGCTTTCTTTGCTTCTCTAGCTCTCTGCATTGCTTCTAAATGCTTTCTACGCTTGACACTTATCTTGTAAGAGAATTTCTTTTTGTTGTAAGGCATTGTGTGTAAAAAATGCGTAGAATATGGGGTAAAAACGAAACGTCCCACGCACAGTTGCCGTCACTCAGAGCAGCGTGGAACCTCTTCTCACTGACTCGGCGTCGAACCTCTTCTCACTGACTCGGCGTCGGCACTGAGGTTGTGTGCTGGATAGTACCTCCACCAACACCACGCTGAGTGTTGCCAACTAGTATTTTCAAGAATTTAGCACAAAATAGTAAAAAAAAACACGAAAAAAATACGAAAAATGGCAACAAGTATACTACTGTCATGGAGCTGTCAAACTAATGACGCAATTACCTCATTTACTAAAATTACGATAACTACTCATTGAATTATCGTACAGACACGAGACATACACCAAAATGTTGCCAGATTTTTCAGCTATTTTTCGGTAAGATTAACTCATTTTTTTTTTTTCGACTTTTTTGGTATCATCAGCTCTCGACATTATAGGGCCCCCTAAGCAACCTAAACCTCTTAGATGACATGACTTCTGCAACCTGGGTTACCTTAGTTGCACTTGCCCAATAGTCATGTAGGGATGGGTATGAACAAATACCCATAAACAACAGAATACCTATGAACTTGATGATTTCTTCAGAATCAGTTACAAAAGTAGTATCTATGTGTTTTTGCTTTGCATACAAATTTGTTTGAAATGTAATGTTGTCTATCATATTTGGGGTAAAAAACTGGCTAAAATAATCAAATGGACACCTAATTGCAAGAGGCTTTTCATGTTGGTATACACTCAAAGGGTCATTATTGATGTCAACCTTGTTCCAGTCAGCCTCAGCTTGAAGAGGAAGCTCATCATGAAGATCTTCTTCATCAGGGTACTCCTCGATCGTAATACCTTTTATTTTCTTGGCTAATTTAGGCTTTTTGGATGACCTATCATCCGGTGGCAAGTATTCATCACCACTGTCAAGCAATTCCAGGTCATCTGGCTCTGGATCTGAGTCACTTTGGACTTCTCTTTGGAGGAACCACCATAAAACAAATTCTCATTGATCTGGAATAAAAATGTTCTGTACACACCCAGACCACTACAGAATTCATATATGCATTATAAATTTTTATATAAATATTTATTTACTGAAATTGCTAATTGGGCTGTGACAGGCGAGACTGACCTTACTCAGTCCTTTTTCTTTGCACATTTTTCAGATGTATGGGGCACTCATATTATGGTTCACAAAGACTTTATATATATCTCAAAATATGCCTAAACTATTTTATTTACACACTAGACACAACAATCAGTACTTACCGACATTGTAGAGAGTAAAATCACAGAGTATGTAAGTGTCAGTAGAGGAAAAAAATGGCTCTGGGTGATGTCAAGCTACAAGTGTTTACATTTTGGTCTCTCAACCAATGGGAAGCGAGCAGACGCCATCGCCACTTAGCTGGAGAGACTCACTTATGTGGCTTGTGATTGGTCAGATATAGAAAACGGGAACCCACATGCACAGTGGGAGTAGGGAGACATGCGCAAAAAAAAAAAAAAAAACATGCATTCAGGACCGAGTGTACTCGGTCCTGCCCGGTAAAGGGGACGTACATACCTACATACCGGGGTCATTAGTGCAGGCAGAAGGAAAGACCTTAGTACCATGAGAGAAAATAAATTGTATGTTTATGTATCTGTGAAGGGGTAACTTTAAGAGGTTACCTGGATTTCCATTCCTCCTCCTACTTTTCAATTTTATTTTGCTCATAACTAGAGAACGCTTAACCCAATCAACTTCAAATATTAAAAAATTGTGTAGGATAAATTCTAGTTACAACTGATATATTCTGAAGATCAATAACCAAGGTTATTGAATCTATTCCCAGCTTCTTTGAATTGTTTGGATTACCTCCAAAATCCTCAGTGGCAGAGCTTCAAATGTTCATAAAAGCTGCCAAAAAATATGGCGACCGCAGAGAGTGAAATTCATGTGTGTAGTTGCTGCAGATTTGACCATTTTATGTGTAAAATAGTATGAAATTATTCCCGTTAAGTTACTTTAAACATATTTCAGTTTACCTCTTCTGAACGGCTTCAATATTTATTGGCTGATGCATCTATCATCTATCAAGATCTGTTTTTCCGAATTCCTAGAGAATATCTTATATGATAGACTACTTCAAACTTTTACCGTTGGTGGGCTTTATTAAAACAATACACACAACCCGCAGTGTGACTTGGTAAATGGTCTAAGTCGGGCCGAAACGTCGTCGTAGCTCCTCTCTTTAATATTTGCGGGTTGTGTGTACAATACACACTGCTTCACAGGCCATTCCCATATTTTTGTTTTCGTGTGATTGATGGAGAAAAGCTCTTCTAATAGACCATTTTGCCACTTTTAACCTCGAAATAGTATTATTTTACCTAATTGCATTATTTTTTCCTTACTAGAATCGAATTTGAATGCTCCCATTCCGCATGCGCTATATGGCCCTTACGAGTTTAGCGTTTGTTTCTGATTAAAATATAATGATTCTGAATGGCACCAACCTTCAACAGCTGATACAAAGTATGAAATGGATGGAACGTTTCATGGATTCTCTGTAATAACTTGAAAATGCATTTTCAGGTCAGTTTTAAACTTGTAGTGTTGATGTGTTTTCCTCAAAGGGTAACAGTCATAAGAACATAAGAAATAAGGAACACTGCAGAAGGTCTACTGGCCCATACGAGGCAGGTCCAAGTCACCTCCCGGCTTAAACCCACCTACTCAGATCAGGTCACTTAAGGAAGGATCACGGCATCAGACCTATTAGCACAAGCTAGTCAGGTCCAACTCACACCCACCCACATCCACTCATGTATTT
The DNA here is from genome assembly GCA_009830355.1 of Cherax destructor. Lineage (NCBI taxonomy): Eukaryota > Metazoa > Arthropoda > Malacostraca > Decapoda > Parastacidae > Cherax > Cherax destructor. The sequence goes on along the minus strand of WNWK01008543.1, from coordinate 59,510 downwards.
ATCCAACCTGTTTTTAAAACTACACAACGTTTCAGCTTCTATGACGGTACTCGGGAGTTTGTTCTACTCAAACCAATGCTTCTTATATCTTTCCTGAATCTGAATTTTTCCAACTTAAAACCATTGCTGCGAGTCCTGTCTTGGCGAAATATTTTTAGGACTCTTTATATATTCCCTTTATTCCTGTTTTCCATTTATACACCTCAGTCATATCACCCTTAATTCGACATCTTTCTAGAGAGTGCAGATTCAGGGCCCTCAGTCTATCCTCATAGGGAAGATTTCTGATACATGGGATCAACTTTGTCATCCTCCTCTGTACGTTTTCCAGTGCATTTATATCCATTCTGTAATACGGTGACCAGAACTGTGCAGCATAATCTAAATGAGGCCTAACCAAAGATATATAGAGTTGAAGAACAACCTGAGGACTTCTATTATTTATACTTCTTGATATGTAGCCAAGGATTCTGTTCGCTTTATTGTGAACACTTATGCACTGTTGTCTTGGTTTTAGATTACTACTAACCAGAACTCCCGAATCCTTTTTGCAATCAGGAATATTAAGATCTACATTATTTAGTTTATATGTGGCATGGTTATTTTCTTATCCAATGTTTAGAACTTTGCATTTGTCTAGAATAAACTGCATCTGCCATTTCTCCGACCACTGCGTCTGTCTACTGAAATCTTCCTGAAGTGCTCTAATGTCCTCATTAGAATGAATTAAGCGACCTATTTTGGTGTCATCAGCAAACTTCCTTATATCGCTATTTATTCCCTCATCTATGTCGTTTATATATTCACTTAACATTAGGTTGTGTAAGTTATTATATGCGGATTTTATTAATCAAATTGGTTTCTGTGAATTAATTGGGGAATATCTCTTCTCATCAAATATGAGTCACAGAGTTTGACTTTATTTGGTTATCTAGGATAAATCAGCTTAATATTCATTTGTGATTGTTTTTCAGTTTTTCTAATTATTTTTATGGACCATATGTTTTACACTTACATCTGTATTTTCATATATTTCACTAATATTGTTTTGTTCAATCACCACAGTAAACCAATGTAAGCATAACTACACGTAAACAAATGTAAATATAATTTGTACATCTGTTTTCTGTGACATTGTCCAAACCATTTAAGGGACTAAATTTGCAACACCACCAATTTAAGGGTTAAACTGAAGTGTAATATACCAGGGGTAGAAATAATTATGTAAATAATTAATTATAACTGGCTTAGTTATTTGTGTCTGACCATATTATTGTATTTTTTTAAAAATAAGGCACTGAAAAATAATAGCAGGATATTACTGGTATAATATATAAAGTTATGAGATTGTACTATACAACTGTGAACGTGGATTTTCATTCCTCCCAAATTATAATGAAATGGTAGTAATAGAAGTAGTATTTGATCATTATTGACTATTTTCTATTTATTATTTAACAACAGATAATCCATTCTCTGGTTACCATTTCGTTCGATTCCCTCATCGCTGACGTCATTATATTTGATGAGTCATCCGTCAGCTCGCGCGCGAAATATTTGCTCATTTGACGTGACAGCAGTTATTAATTTGTATTGGTTGTTTATAATGAATCCCTCAGCAATCATTATTTATTATTTATTTTTGATGACAGATTTCACTACGTGGATTTTCTCCCATCGCTGACAATAAATTGGTATGTATATATATAAATTTATTATATACACGAAACATTTCATCATTCCACATTCTTATCTTTTCCCGATATGGTGTGGTCGGGGCGGCAGCCAGTGAACCTGGTGAACCTGGTGACGGGCCAGGACTCCTAAAATCGTAAATTACAAATTGTTCAGTGAGATTGAGCACTTAATGCTATCCTCAGTTTTCCTGAAGTAGGTAAGTGGGTGGAGGACCAAAAGAGCACACATGCTCTTAAAGTTTTGCTGCCTTCCACTGGGGATGTGGAAATGTGTTCGGTTACGACACTAACCTGGATTCATTTCCTATATTGAATATGCTCTATGAGCATTGATGTAATCTTGGCGTATACCGATGTATGAGGGGCAACGAAGAGGGAGGTTTGTGACCATCGTTCCCGCTATTGGGATACCGCTCTCTCAGAGCGGTATCCCAGCACCGCCCGGGAGGCCAACCTCCGGGGCGGCGCAGATCGCTGATGGGAGTTTTAATCCATTCTTCTCTAATGCTTTATAGGTTTTCCCTAAGCATCCCGGGATGTGGCTGGGTCGGCTCCCTGACCCTGGCTGTTGGCCACTTCCCGATAATTTTAAGTTATTGCTATTTATTTTCCAATCGAAGCTATAGTAAAAGCCTGTAAATGCTGCTGGGAGAGGTGCCCAGCCGGGTCTTGCATCGCTCTCTTTCATCCTTGCAATTTACTATTCATTGGCACAGCGACGCACTGGGGTGGCTCTCAGCCCGGGTCAAATGTACACTCTAAACATTATTATTTGATTTTCATTTATTAAAAACTAGCCAGTAACAAGGCACCTACTTATTTATGATCGTATATTTTTCATTGATGGTTTTTGTTTATGGTCTGAGAGGGGGGTAGGCCGGACCCTGTGGTCTCATGTATCCACCCATGGGGTACAACAACATTTACTCCACCACTAAGGGGTAAAGGGATCCAAAAAAATAATGGCAGTAGTGGCGAGGTGTGGTGTTGTAGTGAGTGTGGTGTTGTAGTGAGTGTGGTGTTGTAGTGAGTGTGGTGTTGTAGTGAGTGTGGTGTTGTAGTGAGTGGTGTCGTAGTGAGTGTGGTGTTGTAGTGAGTGTGGTGTTGTAGTGAGTGTGGTGTTGTAGTGAGTGTGGTGTAGTGAGTGTGGTGTTGTAGTGAGTGTAGTGTTGTAGTGAGTGTGGTGTTGTAGTGAGTGTGGTGTTGTAGTGAGTGTGGTGTTGTAGTGAGTGTGGTGTTGTAGTGAGTGTGGTGTTGTAGTGAGTGTGGTGTTGTAGTGAGTGTGGTGTAGTGAGTGTGGTGTTGTAGTGAGTGTGGTGTTGTAGTGAGTGTGGTGCTGTAGTGAGTGTGGTGTTGTAGTGAGTGTGGTGTTGTAGTGAGTGTGGTGTTGTAGTGAGTGTGGTGTAGTGAGTGTGGTGTTGTAGTGAGTGTGGTGCTGTACTGAGTGTGGTGTTGTAGTGAGTGTGGTGCTGTACTGAGTGTGGTGTTGTAGTGAGTGTGGTGTAGTGAGTGTGGTGTTGTAGTGAGTGTGTTGTTGTAGTGAGTGTGGTGTTTTATTGAGTGTGGTGTTGAAGTGAGTGTGGTGTTGTAGTGAGTGTGGTGTTGTAGTGAGTGTGGTGTAGTGAGTGTGTTGTAGTGAGTGTGGTGTTGTAGTGAGCGTGGTGTTGTAGTGAGTGTTGTGCTGTAGTGAGTGTGGTGCTGTAGTGAGTGTGATGCTGTAGTGAGTGGGTGAGTGAGTGTGGTGTTGTAGTGAGTGTGGTGCTGTAGTGAGTGTGGTGCTGTAGTGAGTGTGGTGCAGTGAGTGTGGTGCTGTAGTGAGTGTGGTGTTGTAGTGAGTGTGGTGTTGTAGTGAGTATGGTGTTGTAGTGAGTGTGATGTTGTAGTGAGTGTGGTGTTGTAGTGAGTGTGGTGTTGTAGTGAGTGTGGTGCTGTAGTGAGTGTGGTGCTGTAGTGAGTGTGGTGTAGTGAGTGTGTGTTGTAGTGAGTGTGGTGCTGTAGTGAGTGTGGTGCTGTAGTGAGTGTGGTGTAGTGAGTGTGGTGCTGTAGTGAGTGTAATGTAGTGAGTGTGGTGCTGTAGTGAGTGTGGTGTAGTGAGTGTGGTGTAGTGAATGTGGTGCTGTAGTGAGTGTGGTGTTGTAGTGTGTGTGGTGTAGTGAGTGTGGTGTTGTAGTGAGTGTGGTGTAGTGAGTGTGGTGTTGTAGTGAGTGTGGTGTTGTAGTGAGTGTGGTGTTGTAGTGAGTGTGGTGTTGTAGTGAGTGTGGTGTTGTAGTGAGTGTGGTGTTGTAGTGAGTGTGGATTGTAGTGAGTGTGGTGTTTTAGTGAGTGTGGTGTAGTGAGTGTGATGTTTTAGTGAGTGTGGTGTTTTAGTGAGTGTGATATTTTAGTGAGTGTGGTGCTGTAGTGAGTGTGGTGTGGTGTTTTAGTGAGTGTGGTGTTTTAGTGAGTGTGGTGTAGTGAGTGTTGTGTTTTAGTGAGTGTTGTGTTTTAGTGAGTGTGGTGTTGTAGTGAGTGTGGTGTTGTAGTGAGTGTGGTGTTGTACTGAGTGTGGTGTTGTAGTGAGTGTGGTGTTTTAGTGAGTGTGGTGTAGTGAGTGTGGTGTTTTAGTGAGTGTTGTGTTTTAGTGAGTGTGGTGTTTTAGTGAGTGTGGTGTTGTAGTGAGTGTTGTATTGTAGTGAGTGTTATGTTGTAGTGAGTGTTGTGTTGTAGTGAGTGTTGTGTTGTAGTGAGTGTGGTGTTGTAGTGAGTGTGGTGTTGTAGTGAGTGTTGTGTTTTAGTGAGTGTGGTGTTGTAGTGAGTGTGGTGTTGTAGTGAGTGTGGTGTTGTAGTGAGTGTGGTGTTGTAGTGAGTGTGGTGTTGTAGTGAGTGTGGTGTTGTAGTGAGTGCAGTGTTGGGAGGATGGTGCTGTCAGAATGAGAGTGGTATTAAGTGTCTTGGCGTGTTTGACGCTTTTTACTGCGTATTGTAAAATTCGTGGCTGCAGGGGTTAACAACCTGCCTAGTCTAGGGACAATTAAATTACTCCACATAACCCAACCTTGGGTCAGCTTATACCTTTACAGTAAGTGTTGAGTCAATAGTTATTAACAGGAAGGGCACAAAAACTAACATATATAAAACTATAATATATTAATAGTAAAATTACAAATACAACATACAACCTACTCTACTTTATACCAAAATCACCACATATGCAAACTGCTACGATACTGAGGTTTATATTTTTGCATGTCAAGGAATTTATATCAAGATTACGTGATTGTTGACTGTGACAAAAATATGTGCAGGAATCTAGCGATTTTTATTTAACAATACTGGATACAAGTTATCAGAAAAGAGATTATTCTTATATTAAAGTGGGACGTTACTGCCGAGCCACAGACTGTCATTAGTGTGTCAGAAACAAACCAGTAAATCATGGTTCTCTAATATTGGTGACGTATTCGGCTCACAACCGGAGAACTACGGTTCAGTTATTGGGCGGGTCGAGACGTGAATATGTCACCTTACACCTTGAAGAAAAGAAACCTCTTCGCCACTTTCTGTTCGGCCAACTGCGAGACCTGACTTAACCCTGCGCTCGCACCTGCACTGCTACCCTGTATATTTTGTGCCTTTCTAGGTATTATTCTCACAGGGAAAGTTCCCAGATGATGGTGAGCGGCTCTTGATCCAGGGAACTGAACTTTGTTTCTCTTCCCTGGATTGAACCTGTGTGCCTATCATTTCCCAGGCTCTGTATGACCCCTACGGGCTTAGCGTTTTACCAAAATGTAGATAATCCAAATATTGTCTACATGATTTGACAAAGCTTGGTGCCCAACCTAACTTTATTTGCTAATGTGTCTTTTATTTACATTAATAATAATATAAATTTGCTGTCTAAAAAAATATAAAAAGTGGATGAGTAAGATTTTTGTCCCCGCGTTATTTGGGAAAAATTTATTGTCCTATTTGTACATGTAATAATATACGAAAGTTTCACAAGAGTCCTTCGGCTGCTCAGCTGGTGTACCGTAGCTCGATCGCTAGCGCACTCAGCTCACACACTGAGGTCCGGAGTTCGAATTTCCGGTACGGCTGGAAAACATTAGGGACGTGTTTCCATAAGACACCTGCTGTCCATGATCACCCATTAGTATAAAATAGGTACCTGGGTGTTAGTCGACTGGTGTGGGTCGCATCCTGGGACAAAACTGACCTAATTCGCCCGATATGCTCAGCATAATACGCGGCTTTCTATATAGTAGTATGTCATGGAAATAAATGGTATAAAATACCGACACAATGGAAAAATAAACACATAAGCTTCTACAACATAGCTGAACCTATTGCCAAGAAACTTCTTCAACGCTATCCCACCTAGAACTCAAGAATGGTACACTGCAGGTCCTTTAAGTCACACAATGTTTTTAACTATCACACTACTTTTAAGACTCACATGCAGCTTTCTCCACCTGACCCAGCATTCTCCACCTGACTGTACCCTATATATATCTCCATGTTGCTCATTTTCCAGGTAGATCTGTCTGTGACTCGATAAAGCCCACTGCGTGGGCGAAACGTTGTCAATAAAGGATCACATTATACTGCTTATGTGTTTATTTTTCCATAGTAGTATGTCATTGATGTCAGCTAGGCCTGTATACCATGTACATGTACTTGCAGAAATAAAGATATTATTATTATTATTATTATTAAAAGGTACTTAGAAATGAACTTGATGAAGTACAATAGCTCTTAAAATGTAAATACAATGATACAATATGTTAGGGAGCCTGAGGTCGCTGGTCTTCCTAAGATGATGAACCAGTTTCCTTCATTCTCGAGGATGCTGCTTTTAAATCTGAAGACAGAATTGATCCACTATGTCAGGATAGTTACTTACACTAAACTGATTTTTTTTCAGATATTGTTTATTTAACAATGAAGAACATTTTGATAATGATGCTTGTGGATGCTGTTCAGCTGTCGTCAGTAATTATTAAAATATATGAGGCTATGGATCCCACAATTTGTACTAGAGGTGAACAATTTATTTTTATTTTTTTTCTATAACAAAAAGTCCTTACATGCTTAGATATACATGAAATAGTCTTTTTTTTATCTTCTTCCAACTTATCGTTTTCATTTATCTTATAACACAAATACATCTCAAAAGATTGGCTTCAAATATTCAGTGCTGATGTAAAGTAATTAAGATAAGAGTCTAGGAAAGTGCAAGTGGCCTTTGACAAAAATTGTTGAACTCCTTCCCAGCATCTTGGAAAGGCTCTGATGACTTGCACAATCATCTGCGACATAGATTCAAACGTTCAAAAAAAGGTGCCTCTTAATTTGACTGTGGCTGTAAAATCAAGTATATAGATACGCATCTTCCAATTTTTTCTTAAAATAAAGTGAAATTCTACTTCACTTTAATGCACGTAAAATATATTTGAGTTTTCCTCTACTGAATGGCTTCGGTATTTATTGGCTGTTGTATCTAATATCTAGGGTGTTACAAATTAAATTTCGATTGTGTGCAGGCAAATCGTGTCAGCGTATTAAATTTCTTTATAAGATTTAGAATGATCAGAATCCGTGCAAAAACAGAAGTATGCCTTTTCTAAGTGGCTTCAAATTTTCAGCCTTCTTGAGTTTTCCAGACAGCAATGTTTGTGTTCCTATTCGAAGTCATAGTTCCCAGTTTGGGAATTTTATTAAATAAATATTGATACTAATTTCCATCCAATAAGAATGCCTCGTATTAGCGGTTTCAAGATATTGACGCTGGTGAATTAGATAACAAGAGTAAAATGTCACAGACTTGCTGTCTGTGAAGTATTCCCACTGACAGCTTTGTAGCTCAAGGGTACAGTGCAGGACCTGCTACATGTCAGGACCACGATTCGAGTCCCGGTCCACTCTTCTCTTTATTCTATGACAGTCGTTAATTACGACTTATCTTGAGTGTATGAATCATATCTCATGAAGAAGTCAGTGCTGAACCCGCTACATACCAAGGCCGCGGATCGAGACCCCGGAGTAGACTTCTCAGCAGATGAGTCTATGAAAGACGAGGTGAACCATAGAACTAAGTGCTGCACTGAGGTACCTTTCGAGACAAAGAATATTATCCATGGAAGCAAAATGGGAAATGTATGAGACAGTAGTGGTATCAACGCTCTTATATGGATGTGAAGCATTGGTGGTGAATGTTGCAACACGCTGGTGGCTGCAGTAGTGATGTGTCTGAGGGCAATGTGTGTGGCGTAAATATTATGCAAGAATTCATGGCTTGGAGATTAGAAGGTGCGAGGTTAATAAAATTATTATCCAGAGGCCTGAGGAAAGGTTGTTGAGGGGGTTTGGACATTTAGAGAGTATAAAACAAGGGCATACAAATTAGTATTGGAAGGAAGGCGGTGTAGACATTGTCTTAGGAAAGGTTGAGGTGAGGGGGGTAAAGGAGGTTTTGTGTGCGAGGCGTTTATAAATCAGCAAGGAGTGAGTGGGGCAAGTGGTTTTTATTACTTGACATGCTGTTGGAGTGTGAGCAAAGTAACATTTATGAAGGAATTCAGGAAAACAGTTAGCCAGACTTGAGTCCTGCATCCTGAAGGAGGGGGGGGGAATATTTGCAGTTTTGAACTGTAGTATCAATGCCCTTCAGGCAAAAGTGATGGAGTGAGTAATGGTGAAACCGTTTCGTCTTTTTTGGGTCATCATACATTGGTTGAAGACGGCTGGTTTTGCTGATAATTTTTTTTTAGCGTTTATACGTTTAAGATGGGGATTTCTAGTGAAGCACTCAGCGTGACTTATTTCCATATATATTTAGAGCTGAGGATAAGAGAAAAAGGTTAAAATTTAGTTTGGATGTAAATACTCATGGAAAAAAAGCCCCAGATAGTATTAAACAGGATACACATGTCATAAAACTAGGATGTCCACTAAACTTCTAAAAAAGCAGACATAAACTGTCCAGAGAAACTCCTTGCTGCACCACACAAATATCGTGAAAGTTGTATCCCCTTTAGTTGCGGGCGAGCAGCCACGTTTTGGGTTCGAAGAGCAGCTGGCGTTGTGTACTGGAGCGTAGCTGACTCGCTGAGGTTTTTTCAGGCGTACTGAGACTTGTTCAGGCGTGGTGCAGCGTGGTCCTGGAATGTTACAGCATAATTCTGGCGAGTTTCAGGATAATCTAGGCGTGTTCTAGCATAATTCAAGTAAAGATAGAAATATTATAGAAGGCCGACACGATAGAAAAAGAGAAAATCGGTATAAAGATTCCTTTATTGACGTTTCGCACGCAAATAACAACGGTTTCTACAATATAGTTGATCTTCTTGCCAAAAAACTTCTTGATTGTTATCCATCGTAGCACGTAGTCTGGAATACTGCTGCAGTAGGTCTACTGCCCCACTCTTTGCAAGTTCTTCTTAAATCCAATCCCTTAGAATGAGGGGAGACATGATCGAGGTATACAAGTGGAAAATGGGTATTAACAAAGGTGATATAAATAAGGTCTTGAGGATATCTCTCCAAGAGAGAACCCGCAATAATGGATTCAAATTAGATAAGTTTAGATTTGAAAGGATATAGGAAAGTATTGGTTTGGAAATAGGATAGTTGATGAGTGGAACAGTCTGCCTAGTAGGGTTATTGAAGCAAGGACCTTGGGTAGTTTCAAATTTAGGTTGGATAAATTCATGAGTGAGAGGGGTTGGATTTGAGTGGGAATTGCACATGAGTAAATATAATTATCAAAGCTTATTTCTTGGGTAGCATTGAAGATTGGGTTGAACAAATATTCTGTTAGTGGGATGGAATGTGAAGGACCTGCCTAGTATGGGCCAACAGACCTGCTGCAGTGTTCCTCCTTTCTTATGTTCTTATGTTCTTTCTTACTCTAAACTGCTTTTTATAGACTACTCAAGGAGTTAGCTTGAGCATACATCTCCTGTCATATAAATATCGTATAGAAAATCGACTCTTCACGTTACTTCGCTCCTTATATGTAAGCTCTTCCTGTCTTTGTGGTTTCTTAAAACCAACTTTGTGAGCGAATCGTTGTCAATAAATATCATAACATCAATGGTATACGATACTGACAAATTGAAGATTTATACACATGTGCAACTACTGTAGACGTTTCGCCAATCAGTGGCTTTGTCAACACAATACAGGATTAAAACAAAAGTCTTGATCAATCTGAAGCTCAGGCAGGAAGGAGTTGGTTAATATGTTAGAGTCGGATGAAATGCAGCAGCTGAAGGCGTTGTTACTGGTAGGTGGGATTCTCCAGTGAAAGTATGCCATGCCCAGGAGCTAGAAAACAGGTAGTAAGTAGTTGTGGACCTCAGTTCTAATCTTTTGTCTCTTTACGCCTTTTGTTTATGTCTCCGTATTGTATTGAGAGAGCAACTAGTTGGCAATACGTCTAAATAATAAAAATATCCAGTTACTGCAAGTGAAGAGTTTATACAAGGATAGTGAGGCTCAGGTTAGAGTATGTTAGAGAGGGAGATTATTTCCCAGTAAAAGTAGACCTTAGACAAGGATGTGTGAGGTCACCATGGTTGTTCAATAGATGGGGTTGTAAGAGAAGTGAATGCGCGGGTCTTAGTAAGAGATGTGGGGTTAAAAGATAAAGAATCTAACACAAAGTGGGAGTTGTTACAGTTGCTCTTTGCTGATGACACTGTGCTTTTGGTAAATTCTGAAGAGAAATTGCAGAGGTTGGTGGATGAGTTTGGTAGGGTGTGTAAAAGAAGGAAATTAAAAGTGAATATAGGAAAGAGTAAGGTGATGAGGATAACAAAAAGATTAGGTGATGTAAGATTGGATATCAAATTGGAGGGAGAGAGAATGGAGGAGGTGAATGTATTCAGATATTTAGGAGTGGACGTGTCGCAGATGGGTCTATGAAGGATGAGGTGAATCATAGAATTGATGAGGGTAAAAGGGTAAGTGGTGGACTTAGGAGTCTGTGGAGACAAAGAACTTTGTCCGTGGAAACAAAGAGGGAAATGTATGAGAGTATAGTTATACCAACACTCTTATATGGGTGTGAAGCATGGGTGGTGAATGTTGCAACAAGTAGAAGGCTGGAGGCAGTGGAGATGTCATGTCTGAGATCAATGTGTGGTGTGAATATAATGCAACGAATTCGTAGTGTGGAAATTAGGAGGAAGTGCGGGATTACCAAGACTATTATCCAGAGTGCTGAGGAGGGGTTGTTGAGGTGGTTCGGACATGTAGAGAGGATGGAACAAAGTAGAAGGACTTCGAGAGTGTATAAATCTGTTATGGAGAGAAGGCGGGGTAGGGGTCGGCCTAGAAAAGGTTGGAGGGAGGGAGTAAAGGAGGTTTTGTGTGCGAGGGGCTTGGACTTCCAGCAAGCATGCATGAGCGTATTTGATAGGAGTGAATGGAGACAGATGGTTTTTAATACTTGACGTGCTGTTGGAGTGGAAGTAAAGTAACATTTATGAAGGGATTCAGGAAAACCGGCAGGCCGGACTTGAGTCCTGGAGATGGGAAGTACAGTGCCGGCACTCTGAAGGAGGGATGTTAAATGTTGCAGTTTTATAACTGTAGTGTAAGCAAGCCTCTGGCAAGACGGTGATGGAATGAATGATGAAAGTTTTTCTTTGTTGGGCCACCCTGCCTTGGTGGCCACCCTGCCTTGGTGGCCACCCTGCCTTGGTGGCCACCCTGCCTTGGTGGGAAACGGCCGATGTGTTAATAAAATAAATGTTTCATAAGTGTTTCAATCTTCAACTTGTCGGTTTTTAAACCATTTATCACATCTGTCAGACACTGCAACATCATGGGATCTTGATACAAGGAATTCTTCAATACTTTTCCAACCTTTGGACGAAGACCTACTTACACTAGTGGATGATTCCACTGTGACTCCGCCTCCTCCTGCTTCCACTCACCTGACTACAGTATATAAGCCACTGCTCTGGCCCTATGTTGTACTTTCTACAAGAGTGATGGACTGAACACATCGATTCCAGGCTGAGAGACTGATTACCTCAAACTCCTCCTCTCCTTACCCATTTCTACTTTGTATTGGACTGATGAAGCCACTGTGTGGCTGTCCCGTAGCTCGATCGCTAGCGCACTCAGCACAAACTCTGAGGTCCGGAGATTGAATCTCCTCTGGTACGGCTGGAAAACATTAGGGACGTGTTTCCATAAGAAACCTACTGTCCCTGTCCCTGTTCATCCATGTTTAAAATGGGTACCTGGGTGCTAGTCGACTGGTGTGAGTCGCACCCTGGGACAAAAGTGACCTAATTTGCCCTAAATGCTCAGCATAACAAGCGGCTTTCTATATAGTAGTATATCATTGATGTCAACTAGGCCTGTATACCTTGTACATGTACTTGTAGTAAATATATTATTATTATTATTATTATTATTATTATTATTATTATTATTATTATTATTATTATTATTATTATTATTATTATTATAAGTGTCTCAATCTTCATTATATAATACTGATGTATTATGATACCTGTCAGACACAGCAATACCATGGAATCTTGGTACAGAAGACATCTTCCCAACTTCTTTCTACCTCTGGCCCAACTCTTGGTCATGATCTGCTTCCACTGGGGAATTTCACCTACCAGTGACAATGTCTTCATCTGTTGCAGTTCATCTGTCTCCAGTATATAAGCCCACTTCCTTTTCCTTGAGCCCCATATTCATCAAAACTTCGGTAGTGCACACGTACTGCTAGGCTGAGGGACTTACTACCTCAACTTCTACCTCTTCAGACTTGTTTCTCTCCCGATATTGTATTGATAAAGCCACTGGTTGAAGAAACGTCTACATAATAAAAATACCCAGTTGCTGCAAATGTGTCTAATTCTTCAAATTGTTAATAAAGAATCGCATTACAGGGCACTGCTGGCTGTTTTCCATAATCCAAAAATGTTCCAGAGGGGTCTAGCACAATCAGGCGTGTTTCAGCATAATTTAGGAGTGTTCCAGCATATTCCAAACGTGCTTTTATAATCCAATCATTTTTTTTTCATATTCCAAGTGTGTTTCACTATTAACCAGGCGTGTTCAAGCATAATCAAGGCTTGTTCCAACATGGTTCCAGATGTACTCAAGCATCGTCCAAGTGTATTCCAGCATAATCCATAATGATTTAGGACTGTCAACGCTTTTACAGGCGTATTGGCACATTTCTAATAATAAGTATTTCCTACACCTATCAAGGTTATTCCTCGAAGTGTTCCAGGTATTATGAAGTTTTCCATGTAGTTTTTTGTCGTTTCCAAGCACGTTCTATATGTGCTGAGGAATTTTCAGACGTGTTAGTAAGACGAAGTGAGGATACTCCAGGAACGCTGAATATTTTTCATGCGTACCAAAACTTTTCAGTTGTTGATGAAGCTTTTCCTGGTTTGTTCCAGGCATATCAAAGGTTTTCCAGGCAACTTAATGATTACAATCGTGTTTGAGACATGAGTATATTTTTCAGACGTGCTAATAGCTTTCACAGGTTTTTCAGGAATACTGAGGAGCTTCCAGGTGTTATAAGGCGTTTCGAGATGTGATGAGGTTTATCCAGAAGTATCGACTCTTTTGTTTTATTCAGACGTGTTTCCAGCGTTTTCAAACTGATTGGGCGTTCGCTGCATGTTAAGATTTTACCACACGTTTCCTCGTCGTATTAATGTTTTTTCAGGGTATTGATGCTTGTCTATTACAGTTTTATTTCTGTTTATCCATGAGTCCTTAGACTCAACTGTTTATCCTCTCTCCGCCAGTCCCTGCGAGACACCTCTGTTAGTTGATATTGTTAAACGCATAAAACAACAACAACAACTCTATTACAAGTAGGCTGTTTGAAAATTAGACACATGTGCAACATCTGGGTATCTTTAATGTAGACGTTTCGCCATCCAGTGGCGAAACGTCTACAATAAAGATACCCAGATGTTGCACATGTGTCTTAATTTCATCGTGTTAAATATGTTTTTGAGATTCGGAGAATTTTGTACGAATTGTTACTTTCTGAAGCCATAGTTTGATGATATGTGAAGAATAAGTTAGCAAAAACACACCAGTAGCACATTTTTTTCTAGTTACATGAAATGATCTTTAATGAAAAAATATTTTTATGTGAATTTATCAATTTTTTTTATGATGCTGGATTTAATTTCTTTTAAATTTTGCAAAAAAAAAAAAAAAAGAGACATACATGACAATTATGACCTCATTTATTTTATATACAGTGGTACCTGTACTTACGAGCAGCTCCCAACTTGAACAGTTATGTAAGTGTATTTTTGTAGGTGCTTTTGTAAGTGTATTTTTAGGGGTCTGAAATGGATTAACCAAATTTTCATTATTTCTTATGGGAAAAAATTCCTTCGGTATCGGCACTTGAATAGCCGACTGGAACGAATTTCGCTCTACCACTGTACGAGGTACCACTGTATTTACTTTCCCATTCTAACAGTGAGAAATAGATTTAAAACATCTCCAACACGAAAGGATTTTTTTTCTAAACTTTTGCGGTTGCTTTTGAAGGACAAATTATAAACGTGGTGAAACTGGTTGTAGAAGATTAACATCATTAAGTCTCAGCTATAGATCACCTTGACGTCGAGCAATATATCAAATGTCCCAACAATCCCTGTCACCTAAATCAATATAACTCACGAAGGAAACTTTGTACGATTAGTCTTATATATACTGATTTATCGTCTTTCCCTTTCCTCTTTACCTTTTCTGTGATGAAGAAACAGACAAGTGGGAAGTATAGGAGAAAGCTGGAGGAATATAGGAAAGATTAAAAGGCTGGAGTGAGTTGGGTGATGATGAAGTGAGCTGGTGGAGTGGGCTTGGATCTGGAGGATGTGAGAGGGATTAAGGAAGTAAGAACATAAGAATGGAGGAACACTGCAGAAGGCCTACTGGCCCATACAAGGCATGTCCTTATCAAAACCACCAATACCCAAAACTATCCAATAATTTACTCCCGTACCCACGACACCAATCAAACCCAGCCCCTCCCACTCATATATTTGTCCAATCTCTTTTTAGAGCTACCCAAGGTCCTAGCCTCTATCACCCTACTCGGAAGATTGCTCCACGCATCTACAACTCTGTTCGAAAACCAGTACTTGCCTATGTACTTTCTAAATCTAAATTTATCCAACTTAAATCCGTTATTTCTGGTTCTTACTTGGTTCGATATCCTCAGTATTTTATTAATATCTCCTTTTTTTATGCCCATCATCCACTTATACACTTCGATGATATCTCCTCTCATTGTAAGTCTCTCCAGAGAGTGGAGATTCAAGGCTCTAAGTTTATCTTCATATGGGAAATTCTTTATACAGTAAATCATTTTAGTCATTCTCTGTTTGTTCTCCAATGAATCTATATCCATCCTGTAGTAAGGATTCTAGATTCTAGACTCTCTGCTTTCTATTGGTAAGCCATGCCTCTATCCATGCTAGAACTTTACCTCCTATACCATGAGCTGCCACCTTTCTTAAGAGTCTCTTGTGAGGTACTCTATCGAAGGCTTTACTAAAATCCAAATAAACTATATCATATTCTTTATCACTGTCTACTGCCTCAAATGTTTTATTGAAGAATGTCAGTAAATTTGTCATGCAGGAACGACCTCTCGTGAACCCATGCTGAGATTTATTAATCAAATTATTCTCTTCAAGATGACTTCTAATATTATCAGCTATAATTGATTCTAATAATTTGCCTACATAGACGTCAGGCTTATTGGACGGCAATTTGATGGAATGGACTTATCCCCTGATTTGAATATATGAACTACATTAGCTATCTTCCACATCTCTGGCACAATACCAGTTAGGATGGACGTATTAAACACATTCGTTAATGGCTGACTTAGTTCCATCTTGCATTCTTTAAGTACCCTGGAAAACAACTCGTCGGGTCCCGGGGACTTATTTTGCTTCAGTTTGTCTATCTGATAACCATGTCCCTCGTGACAGTAATATTAGTTAATTTGAATTCTTCAGGAACTGAATAATTGTTAGTTTTTGGAATCTCATTTACGTCTTCTTGTGTAAAGACTGACACAAAATAGTCATTAATTAGAGAACACATTTCCAGTTCGTTATCCGTCAGCTGTCCATTCCCAATTTTCAGAGGTCCTACTTCTTCCATCACCTTCGTCCTATACACTTGAAAGAACCCTTTTGGATTAGTCTTTGATTCATTAGCAACTCATATTTCATAGTCACGTTTAGCCTTTCTAATCCCCTTTTTTACTTCTCTTTTAAACTGAACATATTGGTCAATAACGTTAACCTCTAATATTTTGATGCGCCTTTAAATTCCTCTTTTCTCCCCTAATAGACGTTTTAGCCTCCTGTTAACCCATTTTGGATCGTTATTATTAGACCTAATTTCTCTCTGGGGAATATATATACTCGGAGCATGTTGTACATTATTAAGAAAAAATCATAAACGCAGATCCTTCGTAATCGTTAGTATGATCATCGTCAGTAAACTCATTAGTTAGATTACCCCAATCGAGATTAGACAGGTGTTTCCTAAGTCCAGTATAATTGGCAGAACAAAAATCGGGGACTTTTACCGTATTATCCCTATTCTCGTTCTTCCAAGCTCTTCAGTGATCTCCAGATTATTTACGAGGTTTTTTTTTATTTGACAAGACTACGTCGAGCAAATTATTACCTCTGGTAGGTTCTGTTACACACTGTTTCAGAAAATAGTAATGAACTATTTCCATAAAGTCAAGGAAGTCCAGTCAATTTGATTAAAGTTAAAATCACCTACGTTATTGTGTCTAGAAGCCCTAACAATTTCGTCCCACAGAAGTCTCCCTCTATTGTGATCTAAGCCTAGGGGTCGGTATATTACACCTAGAATTAGTTTTTCTTGACCTTCTAGAAACTCTACAAAAACAAATTCTGTTAATGATCCATTTATTTTTATGTCTGTTTTTATGCAGCAATTTATATTTTCACGTACATATAATGCAACTCCGCCCCCTTTCCTGTTATATCAATCTACATGGAACAAGGAAGGGTAAAGAGAAAGGAGGGTCTTTAATAAATATAAGTTATAGTAATTGTCGTAGTGCTTGGAATAAGATGGACGAGTTGAGATTAGTTGCTAGTGCAGGTAACATTGATGTATTAAGTAAAAGGACACAAATGCAACTAATGTGACATTTTATTGTGGCAACGTTTCGCTCTCCAGGAGCTTTTTCAAGCCGTTAACCTGAACAACGCCTGCGTACAACACCGAAATTCCAACAATCATCTCATGAAATTCAAAGACGCCCGACTAGTAATCAAAGAAACTAATTTCCGTAGACGCAAGTGCCTTGAATCAGCACTTATCGCTGTTTCTAACACAATTAAACAAAACAAAGGCAGCTTCACCATCTCTGAAGTCTTAGCAAGAATCCTCCTGAAAACATTGAACCCTACCATCACATAGTCTTTCCTGCTAATTCAACACAAGAACATCGTAGATGTGGAACACTCCTACAGGCCTTCTCTATTCCAACCTCCAGAAGAAATATTTGTCTAACCTATTTTATACTACCCATGTAATTGTTTTATCACCTTTTACTCATGTGCAAAATTGATTGTTCTACCTTATTGTATTACTTACGGTGGTCTGGTGGCTTGAGCTCTCGCTTCACACACGGAGGGCCCGGGTTCGATTCCCGGCGGGTGGAAACATTTCGACGTGTTTCCTTACACCTGTTGTCATGTTCACCTAGCAGCAAATAGGTACCTGGGTTGTTAGTCGACTGGTGTGGGTCGCATCCTGGGGGACATGATTAAGGACCCCAATGGAAATAAGACAGACAGTCCTCGATGACGCACTGACTTTCTTGGGTTATCCTGGGTGGCTAACCCTCCGGGGTTAAAAATCCGAAGAAATCTTATCTTATCTTATCTTATTATCACTACTACTTCTACTACCACTAGTATTACACCTCACTTGGAGAGTATATATATACTCTCTGTGTCCATGTATCGTTTGTAACGGCTTGAAAAAGCTCCTGGAGAGCGAAACGTTGCCACAATAAAATGTCACATTAGTTGCATTTGTGTCCTTTTACTTAACATATTGTCGGTAATTCTACCAATACTATAACATTGATGTATTTGCCATAACTGAGACGTGGTTTAATTCGAAAAATCGGGACATGCCTCCTGAATGTCACATTCAGGGTTTTAAATTGTTCCAAG
This sequence comes from Cherax destructor, assembly GCA_009830355.1. Classification (NCBI taxonomy): domain Eukaryota; kingdom Metazoa; phylum Arthropoda; class Malacostraca; order Decapoda; family Parastacidae; genus Cherax; species Cherax destructor. The sequence continues at coordinate 41,566 of WNWK01008543.1, read as the reverse complement.
TAGATAGAAGTATCGGCAAGGGGGGTGGGGTGGCACTGTATGTCCGAGATCGCTTGAACAGTTGCATAAAAACTGGTATAAAGTCTGAAATAGAATTTTCAGAGGGGCATGAAAAATTGATCTTAGGTGTGATATACCGTCCCCCAAACTTAGATATGAACCAAGAGAGACTACTATGAGAGGAAATTGTTAAGGCCACAATGCACGATAACGTAGTTATTCTAATTGATTCTAATTTCTTGACTGGGAATTTAGAATCTAGCGACTTTTTAGAAGTAGTTCAGGATTGTTTTTTGAAGCAGTTTGTGACAGAAACTACAATAGAAAATAACCTACTTGACTTGGTTCTGGAAAACAAGGAAACTCTTCTTAATAATTTAGAAATTACAGAGGAACTCGGCTCAAGTGACCACAAGTATGATATGGAAGTATGATAGTAGGGACAATTCAGTAACGGTCCCAGATTTTTGCTTAGAAGATTACAATGGGCTTAGAGAACACTTATCAACTGTGGACTGGGGTAACGTAGAGAGCTCTCAATATGACAGCTTTCTTAACACTATACAGGCTGCCCAAAGAACATTTATCTCGTATAAAAAAATTTGATCGAATAGAAATGATCCTAAATGGATGAATAATAGGATCAAATAACTTTTAAGGAAGAAGAAAGGAATTTATAGGCATTTATAGACGTTAAAAAGGGGATCAGAAAAGCTAAACGGGACTATGAAATTAATGTTGCCAGGGATTCTAAAACTAACCAAAAAAAAAAATTTCCAGGTTTATAGAACAAAATTTAGAGATAAGATAGGTCCCATTAAAAATAACTCTGGGCATCTTACTGACAATGAGAATGAGATGTGCTCTATTATTAATAATTATTTTCCCTCGGTTTTCACTTAGGAAGACACTAACAATGTCCCAATGGTTGCGTTGTTTGGTGGGGCTGATGAAGATAATTTATGTAATATCACAGTCACTAGCGAAATGGTTATCAAACAGATAGACCGATTGAAGCAAACTAAATCCCCGGGCCCTTATTAACTTTTTTCAAGGGTTGCAAAATGGAATTTTGTGAACCATTGACTAATATTTTTAATATATCTCTATAAACAGGTGTAGTATCTGATATGTGGAAGATGGCCAATTTAATTCCTATTTTTAAAGCAGGGGACAAGTCACTACCGTCAAATTACCGCCCAATAAGCCTGACCTCAATTGTATGTAAATTACTAGAGTCCATTATAGCTGATATCATAAGAAGCCATCTTGATAAGCATAATTTGATTAATGATACTTCTCTTTTAAACTGAACATATTGGTCAATAAGGTTAATCTCTCCTCTTTTGATGCGCCTATAAATTCCCCTTTTCTCTCCTAGTAAATGCTTTAGCCTCCTGGTAACCCATTTGGGGTCGTTATTATTTTACCAAATATATCTTTGGGGAATATATATGCTCTGAGCACGTTGTACATTATTAAGAAAGAAATCATGAACGCAGATCCCTTCGTAATCGTAAGTATGATCATTATCAATAAAATTATTAGCTAGATTATCGCAATCAAGATTAGACAGGTGATTTTAAGTCCATTATAATCGGCAGAACGAAAATCAGGGACTTTTACTGTATTATCATTATTCTCGTATTCCCAGTTAATGCTAAAAGTGATGGATTTGTGATCACTTGCGCCAAGCTCTTCAGCGATCTCCAGATTATTTACGAGTGTTTCCTTATTTGACAAGACTAGGTCGAGCAAATTATTTCCCCTGGTAGGCTCTATTACACACTGCTTCAGAAAACAGTCCTGAACTACTTCCATAAAGTCACTGGACTTCAGATTTCCGGTCAAAGAAGTCCAGTCAATTTGACTAAAGTTAAAATCCCCTACTATCACTACGGTATTGTGTCTAGAAGCCCTAACAATTTCGTCCCAAAGAAGTCTCCCTCTATCGTGATCCAAGAATGGAGGTCGGTATATTACACCTAGAATGAATTTTTCTTGACCTTCTACAAACTCTACCCAAACAGATTCTGATACTAATCCATCTATTTTTAAACCTGTTTTAATGCAACAATATATATATATATAAATATATATATATATATATATATATATATATATATATATATATATATATATATATATATATATATATATATATATATATATATATATATATATTTATGTCGTGCCGATTATGTAAAACTTGCGATTTTGGCTTAAATAGCAACGCTCACCTTGCCATATAAGACAAGTGAAAATTTGTGTATGCAATAATTTCGCCAAAATAATTCTGAACATAACGAAAAATATATATTTCATTGTGTTTGTTTATTATTAAATTAATGTTAACGTATCTAAAATATATTTAGTTGGGTTAGGCTAAATTAAATTGAGGATGTTGTAATAAGGTTAGGTAGGTTTTCAAAGTTTCTCTTTGTACAAAATTATAAATTTTTACATTAACGTAAATGAAAAAAAATATATCTTTAAACGTATAAGAGAAAATTTTAGAAAGAACTTAATTTTAAATGAGTTCTTGCTAATTGACCAGTTTTACCTAATCGGCACGACATATATATATATATATATGGTAGACAGCAACCACCCAGGGAGGTACTACCATCCTGCCAGGTGACTGTGAAACAGAAACCTGAAACTGTTTTACATGATGGTAGGATTGCTGGTGTCTTTTTTTCTGTCTCATAAACATGCAAGATTTCAGGTACGTCTTGCTACTTCTACTTACACTTAGGTCACGCTACGCAAACATGTACACGTTTATGTATACACACTCATCTGAGTTTTCTTTGATTTTATCTTAATAGTTCTTGTTCTTATTGCTTTTCCTTTCATATCCATGGGGAAGTGGAATAAGAATCTTTCCTCCGTAAGCCATGCGTGTTGTAAAAGTCAACTAAAATGCCGGGAACAATGGGCTAGTAACCCCTTTTCCTGTATAGCTTACTAAAAAGAAAAAGAAGAAAACCTTCAAAGTGGGATGTTTGAATGTGCGTGGATGTTGTGCGAATGATAACAAAGAGATGATTGTAGATGTTATGAATGAAAAGAAGCTGGATGTCCTGGCTTTAAGTGAGACAAAGATGAAGGGGGTAGGAGAGTTTCAGTGGGGAGAAATAAATGGGATTAGGTCAGGGGTTTCAAATAGAGTTAGAGCTAAAGAAGGAGTGGCAATAATGTTGAATAATCAGTTATGGCAGGTAAAGAAGGAATATAAATGTATAAATTCAAGGATTATGTGGAGTAAAATAAAGGTTGGATGTGAAAAGTGGGTTATAGTAAGTGTTTATGCACCTGGAGAAGAGAGAAGTATAGAGGAGAGAGAGAGATTTTGGGAAATGTTGAGTGAGTGCATGGGGAGTTTTGAACCAAGTGAGAGAGTAATTGTGGTTGGGGATCTTAATGCTAAAGTGGGTAAAAATGTTGTGGAGGGAGTAGTAGGTAAATTTGGGGTGCCAGGGGTAAATGTAAATGGGGAATCGTTAAATGAGCTATGTGTAGAAAGAGGTTTGGTAATAAGTAATACATATTTTATGAAAAAGAGGATAAATAAGTATACAAGGTATGATATAGCACGTAATGAAAGTAGTTTGTTAGATTATGTATTGGTGGATAAAAGGTTGATGGGTAGGCTTCAGGATATACATGTTTATAGAGGGGCAACAGATATATCGGATCATTATTTAGTTGTAGCTACAGTTTGAGTAAAAGTTAGATGGGACAAAAATAAAATGGCAACAGCAAGTAAGAGAGAGGTAAAAGTGTATAAACTAAGGGAGGAGAAAGTTAGGGTGAGATATAAGCAACTATTGGCAGAAAGGTGGGCTAGTGAAGTATGGAGTAAGGGGTTGAAGAGAGTTGGGATAGTTTTAAAAATGCAGTATTAGAATGTGGGGCAGAAGTTTGTGGCTATAGGAGGGTGGGTGCAGGAGGAAAGAGGAGTGAGTGGTGGAATGAAGAAGTAAAGGGTGTGATAAAAGAGAAAAAGGTAGCTTATGAGAGGTTTTTACAAAACAGAATTGTTAATAGAAGAGCAGAGTATATGGAGAGTAAGAGAAAGGTGAAGAGAGTGGTGAGAGAGAGTGCAAAAGGAGAGCAGATGAAAGAGTGGGAGAGGCTCTGTCAAGAAATTTTGCTGAAAACAAGAAAAAAATTTGGAGTGAGATAAACAAGGTAAGAAAGCCTAGGGAACGAATGGATTTGTCAGTTAAAAACAGAGTAGGGGAGTTAGTAGATGGGGAGCTGGAGATATTGGGTAGATGATGCGAATATTTTGAGGAACTTTTAAATGTCAATGAAAAAAGGGAGGCGGTAATTTCATGCACTGGACAGAGAGGTATAACATCGTTTAGGAGTGAAGAAGAGCAGGATATGAGTGTGGGGGAGGTGCGTGAAGCATTACGTAGAATGAAAGGGGGTAAAGCAGCTGGAACTGACGGGATCATGACAGAAATGTTAAAAGCAGGGGGGGGATATAGTGTTGGAGTGGTTAGTATTTTTGTTTAATAAATGTATGAAAGAGGGGAAGGTACCTAGGAATTGGCAGAGAGCATGTATAGTTCCTTTATATAAAGGGAAGAGGGATAAAAGAGATTGTAAGAATTATAGGGGAATAAGTTTACTGAGTATACCATACGGTAGGGTTATTATTGAAAGAATTAGAGGTAAGACAGAGAGTAGGATTGCAGATAAGCAAGGAGGCTTTATAGTGGGTAGGGGATGTGTAGATCAAGTGTGTACATTGAAGCATATATGTGAACAGTATTTAGACAAAGGAAGGGAAGTTTTCATTACATTTATGGATTTAGAAAAGGCATATGATAGAGTGGATAAGGGAGCAATGTGGCATATGTTGCAAGTGTATGGAATAGGTAGTAAGTTACTTAATGCTGTAAAGAGTTTTTATGAGGATAGTGAGGCTCAGGTTAGGGTGTGTAGGAGAGAGGGAGATTACTTCCCGGTAAATGTAGTCTTAGACAGTGATGTGTAATGTCACCATGGTTGTTTAATATATTTATAGATGGGGTTGTAAAAGAAGTAAATGCTAGGGTGTTGGGGAGAGGGTGGGATTAAATTATGGGGAATTAAATGCAAATGGGAGTTGACACAGTTACTTTTTGCTGATGATACTGTGCTTATGGGAGATTCTAAAGAAAAGTTGCAAAGGTTAGTGGACGAGTTTGGGAGGGTGTGTAAAGGTAGAAAGTTGAAAGTGAACATAGATAAAAGTAAGGTGATGAGGGTATCAAACGATTTAAATAAAGAAAAATTTGATATCACATTGGGAAGAGTATGGAAGAAGTGAATATTTTCAGATATTTGGGAGTTGACTTGTCAGTGGATGGATTTATGAAGGATGAGGTTAACCATAGAATTGATGAAGGAAAAAAAGGTGAGTGGTGCATTGAGGTATCTGTGGAGACAAAAAACGTTATCCATGGAGGCAAAGAAGGGAATGTACGAAAGTATAGTGGTACCAACACTCTTATATGGGTGTGAAGCATGGGTTGCAAATGCTGCAGCGAGGAGGAGGCTGGAGGCAGTGGAGATGTCCTGTCTAAGGGCAATGTGTGGTGTAAATATTATTCAGAAAATTCGGAATGTGGAAATTAGGAGAAGGTGTGGAGTTACTAAAAGTATTTGCCAGAGGGCTGAAGAGGGGTTGTTGAGGTGGTTTGGTCATTTAGAGAGAATGGATCAAAGTAGAATGACTTGGAGAGCGTATAAATCTGTAGGGGAAGGAAGGCGGGGTAGGGGTCGTCCTAGAAAAGGTTGGAGGGAAGGGGTAAAGGAGGTATTGTGGGCGAGGGGCTTGGACTTCCAGCAAGCATGTGTGAGCGTGTTAGATAGGAGTGAATAGAGACGAATGGTTTTTGGGACATGACGATCTGTTGGAGTGTGAGCAGGGTAACATTTTGTGAAGGGATTCAGGGAAACCAGTTAATTGATTTAGTTGGACTTGAGTCCTGGAAATGGGAAGTACAATGCCTGCACTTTAAAGGAGGGGTCTGGGATAGTGACAGCTGGGAGGGACAATTCTCAGCTGTCGTATCTGAGCTCCTCTGCAAAGACAGTGATTATGTATGAGTGTGGTGAAAGTGTTGAATGATGATGAAAGTATTTTCTTTTTGGGGATTTTCTTTCTTTTTGGGTCACCCTGCCTCGGTGGGAGACGGCCGACCTGTTGAAAAATAAATAAATAAATATATATATATATATATATATATATATATATATATATATATATATATATATATATATATATATATATATATGGCCATGTTATTGTGCTGGTTACCTCACACGAACTGATAGGTTTAAACTAAAAAAAAAAAATATCCTAACTAAAAGTAGCATCATAGTGATATTTGCCATATTATTTTACACTCAAGACTATATTAAAATAATTATATAAGTAAACATGATAGCAAGCATTTAACGTATTTTTCTCATGTCAATACACGTACTGCATACACACATTTCCAAGAAGGAATTATATTAATTTTATGTAATTGTAAAAATATAGCATATGTAACCTGTATGTAGATGAACCAAGGATTAAAAAAAATGACAGTGATCATAGATATAAAACGAGAATGAGCCATTACAAAGATTAAAAACAGTCGGAAGTCATGCAGCAACAGATACTATCCAAGGTTCACTCTGGCTGATTAAGAAAGTTACTCAACATCATGCCATGAAACATTCATATTTTGATGATAAGCATTTATTTAAAGTAGTCATACAAGTGAAGCTGTTTTACCCTGAAACAGTTGAAATGTCCTTATGATCTGACTGGCGGGATACACTAACTCTCGTTCCTCTTTGGTAACATTGGTGGTTGTGAAGGAACATCTATATCTAGTACGGGCATAGAAAAGTTATTTGTGCTGCCTTCTCAGGTGTAAGACCCTTTTTAATGGAAAGTCTTAGCTAAGGGCTTACAGAAGCTTGAGGACGCTTCTGAATGCTCTTTTGGAAAATACAGAGGACGCTTCTGAATGCTCTTTTGGAAGATACAGAGGACGCTTCTGAATGCTCTTTTGGAAGATACAGAGGACGCTTCTGAATGTTCTTTTGGAAGATACATTAGATTCTAATCTTCCACTTAACAGGGTTAAGGAGTCACACAGACACACATACACACACACACATTCACACACACACATACACAGACATACTCAGATGAGTCAAAGGGATGTTAAGAAGCATTTCTTTAGCCATAGAGTAGTTAGGAAGTGGAATAGTCTAGCGAACGATATAGTGAAGGCGGGAACCATACATAGTTTTAAGACAAGGTATGATAAAGCTCATGGAGCAGGGAGAGCAGAGACCCAGTAGAGGACAGCGAAGAGGCGGGGCCAGGAGTTGAGTATCGACCCCTGCAACCACAATTAGGTGAGTACAATTAGGTGAGTACACACACCAGAAACCAAGCTCTCAGGAATGATAACAGATGCCATCTTTCAAACTGAATATCAGATCCAGAGGAAACACAGAGGGAACAGAGGAGAGGGTGTAGGAGTGGTACTGCTCATCAAAAACCAATGGAATTTTGAAGAGTTGGAGAGAGGGGATAGAGGAGAAGCAAGGGATACTACCAAAGAGAGGGGATAGAGAAGAAGCAAGGAATACTACCAAAGAGAGGGGAGAGGATGTACCAGGAAGACTAAACCTGGTATTCACCTCGAGCAGTGCAAATATTGAGGACATAACATATGAAAGGCCCCTCGGAGCTAGTGATCACGTGGTTCTAAGCTTCGAATACATAGTAGAATTACAAGTAGAGAGAGAAGCAGGAAGAGCAAGAAAAATGAAGCCAAACTACAAGAGAGGGGACTATACAGGCATGAGAAACTTCCTGCACGAGGCCCAGTGAGACAGAGAACTGGCAGGGTAAAACAGTAAATGAGATGATGGAATATGTGACAACAATATGCAAAGAAACGGAGAGGTTTGTACCCAAAGTCAACAGATATAATGAGAAGGACAGGACGAGCTCTTGGTTCACCCAAAGGAGTAGAGAGGCTAAAACCAAGTGCGTTAGAGAATGGAAGAAGTATAGAAGGCAAAGGACCCAGGAGAACAAGAAGAGTAGTCGAAGAGCAAGAAATGAATATGTACAGGTAAGGAGGGAGGTCCAACGACAATACAAAAATGACATAGCAGCGAGAGCCAAGTCTGACCCGAAGCTGTTGTTCAGTCACGTCAGAAGGAAAACAACAGTCAAAGACCAGGTAATAAGACTGAGAAAGGAAGAAGGGGAATTTACAAGAGACGACCTTGAAGTTTGTGACGAGCTCAACATGAGATTTAAAGAAGTATTCAAGTGGAAACGAGAGGACTCCAGAAAGACGGAGAGGTGGGATACACTAACAAGTGCTGGACACGATACATACAAACGAGGAGGAGGAGGAGAGGTGAAGAGGCTGCTAAGCGAACTAGATCTCCCGAAGGCGATGGGGCCGGACAACATCTCTCCATGGATCCTGAGAGAGAGAGCAGAGGCTCTCTGTGTACCACTAACGACAATCTTCAATACATCTATCAAAAGAGGGCGACTACTTGAGGTATGGAAGACAGCAAATGTAGTCCAGATTGATAAAAAAAAGGGACAGACATGCAGCACTAAACTACAGACCAGTAACACTGGTCTGTAGTTTAATACATATTGTATTGCAAAGTCAAGGAGAAGATTATCAGGAGAAAAGTGGTGGACCACCTAGAAAGGAATGAGCTTATAAACGACAACCAACACTGATTCAGAGAAGGAAATCCTGTGTCACAAATCTACTAGAGTTCTATAACAAGGTGACAGCAGTAAGACAAGAGAGAAGAGAGAGAGAGAGAGAGAGAGAGAGAGAGAGAGAGAGAGAGAGAGAGAGAGAGAGACGGGTGGGTAGATTGCGTTTTCTTGGGCTGTAAGAAGGCTTTTGATGCATTTCCACACAAGACTAGTGCAAAAGATGGAGGACCAGCCAGGTATAACAGGAAATGTGCTGCAATAGATCAGAGAATACCTGACGGGAAGGTACCAGGGAGTCATGATAGGCGACATCGCGTTGGAGTGGGTGGCTGTGACGATCGGGGTTCCACAGGGGTCAGTCCTAGGGCCGGTGATGTTTCTGATATATGTGAATGACATGACGGAAGGAGTAGATTCAGAAGGGTTTCTCCTGAGGCACACATCAACCAAATAACTGCTGCGGCATATGGGTGACTAGCAAACCTTAGAATAGCGTTCTGACGTCTCAGCAAGGAGTTGTTCTGGACTCTGACACCGTGTACATCAGAACCATATTGGAGTATGCAGCACCAGTTTGTTACCCCCTCCTGGCCACGCACGTCAGTAAATTAGAGAAAGTGCAAAGGTTTACAATGAGACTAGTCCCGGAGATAAGGGACATGTCCTATGAGGAGATGTTAAGGGAAATTGACCTGACAACATTGGAGGAACTGGGGTGGGGGAGACATGTTAACAGCATATAAAATACTGAGAGGAATCGACAAGGTGGACAAGGGCAGGGTGTTTCAGAGATGGGACACACCAACAAGGGATCACAATTGTAAGTTGAAGACAAAGATGAGTCACAGGGATGTTAGGAAGTATTTCTTCAGTCATGGCGGGGAGAGGGTAGGTAGAGAAGGTGATAGGCCCACTGCAGAGGCGCTATCAGGCCACCGGGAGATCCAGGAAATGATAAAGGAAGAAGCAATGGCTCTGCTTAAATGAAACCCAGAGGTGCATCGGGAAAAGCAAATGGAAGAAGAGAGGGAGAGGTCAGTTTTTATTCTGTACTTCAGGAGACCGTTGGGAAGACATATGATGAAAGACAACTGGAAGAGAAAAAGAGATTTAAAATATAATCAAACAGGAGAGGAAGACATTACTGAGCTGATAAATTTTGAAGACAGAAACAGTGCAGAACAGGATCCTGCAGCAGAAACCACGGCTAAATGCTAAAATACCAGAGGGCAAGAAAGAGAGAGAAGGCTACAGTTAGGAGGAGGCAACCATAGTCGAGAGGAGCAGCAAGTGCAACCACCCACTGCATCACCACAGAACCCTGCAACCAAACATATCCCAAAACACTCCATACTCACAGATCATAACCCACCTTACACAGTAGACTCCCATAACACCCTGTCTGGTCTCTCACTCCCCCAGCCCCCACAAACCTCCCAGAATACCGTGGTGGAAAAGAAGCTGAAGGTGTGGTATACCAACACAGATAGAATAATGAATAAGTGTGAGGAGTGGCAGGAAAGAATCAACAGAGGCATCAGCAGACATCATAGCACACTTGGAAACCAAGCTCACAGAAATGATAACAGATGCCATCTTTCCAACTGGTTATCAGATCCTGAGGAAAGATAGAGGGAATTGGGGGGTGGAGGAGTTGCATTACTTATCAAAAAACAGTGGAGTTTTGAGGAGTTGGGAGGGGACAGAGGGGAAGCAAGGGATTACATAGTAGGAACACTTCAGACTGGGGGTTTCAAGGTGGTGATTGCAGTAATATATAACTCACCACAGAACAGCAGTAGGCCAAGACAAGAATTTGATGAGAACAATAGAGCAATGGTTGATACACTAGCTGGCGTGGCAAGAAGGGCCCATGTGGGCAGGGTAAAGTTACTAGTAGTGGGTGACTTCAATAACAAGGAAATTTACTGGGAAAACGTGGAACCATGTGGGGACCAGAAACTTGGAGGGCTAAGATGATGAAGGTGGTACTGGAAAACGTCATGCATCAACATGTTAGGGACACTACCAGAGAGAAAGGAGAGGATGAACCAGTAGTTCAGACATTGAGGACATCACATATGAAAGGCCTCTTGGAGCTAGTCATCACATGGTTCTGAGCTTCGAATACATAGTAGAGTTACAAGTGGAGAGGGAAGAAGGAAGAGTAGGACGGGAGAAGCCAAACTACAAAAGAGGGGACTACACAGGCATGAGGAATTTCCTGCACAAGGTTCAGTGGGAAAGAGAACTGGTGGGAAAATCAATAAATGAAATGATGGAATATGTAACAACTAAATGGAAGGAGGCAGAAGTGAGGTTCGTACCCAAGGGCAACAGAAATGATGGGAAGACCAGAATGAGCCCTTGGTTCATCCAGAGATTTAGAGAGGCCAAAACTGCATACGTTAGAGAATGGAAAAAGTATAGAAGACAAGAGACCCAAGAAAATTAGGAAATTAGTCAAAAAACCATTCAGATATGAATATGCAAAGATGAGGAGGGAGGTCTAGTGGGAATACGAAAAAGACATAGCAGCGAAACAAGTCTGGCAAGAAGCTGTTGTACAGCCACATCAGGAGGAAAAGAGGAGTCAAGGACCAGATAATAAGGCTGACGAAGCAACGACGGTAGTTCACAAGAAACGACTGAGAAGTATGTGAAGAGCTCAACATGAGATTTAAGAAAGAATTTTCAATGGAGACTGAAAGGACTCCAGAAAGCTGAAACGGTGGGGTACACCAACAAGTGCTGGACAGCTGAACACAGTACATACAGCTGATGAGGAGGTGAAGAGGCTGTTAAGTGAACTAGATACCGGACATCTCTCATAGGGTCCTGAGAGAGGAAGCAGAGGCGCTATGTGTGCTACTAACAACAATCTTAAACACATCTATAGAAACGTGACGACTACCTGAGGTGTGGAGGACAGCAAATGTAGTCCCAGTTTTTGAGAAAGGAGACAGACATGCGCGCTTTGTGCTCATGGTGCCATGAAAACCATGTTTTTTTTAAGCCTCATTTTTTTAGCGTTGTGTGCTAAAGGGTTAACTACAGAAATGTGTCACGGACATGTATAGTATGCAAAGTCATGGAGAAGATTATCAGGAGAAGAGTGGTGGAGCACCTAGAAAGGAACAAGCTTATACATGACAACCAGCACAGTTTATGGGAAGGAAAATCCTGTGTCAAAAACCTAATGGAGTTTTGCGACAAGGTGACGGAAGTAAGACAAGAGATAGAGAGAGAGAGAGAGAGAGAGAGAGAGAGAGAGAGAGAGAGAGAGAGAGAGAGAAGAGAGAGAGAGAATGTGTGTATGTGTGTGAGAGAGAGAGAGAGAGAGAAAGAGAGAGAGAGAAGTGTGTGTGTGAGAGAGAAAGAGAGAGAGAGTGGGGTGGGTAGATAGTATTTTCTTGGACTACAAGAAGGCTTTCGACACAATTTCACACAAGAGACTAGTGCTAAAGGTAGAGGATCAGGCAGGTATAACAGGAAAAACACTGCAATAGATCAGGGAATACCTGACAGGAGGGCAACAGTGAGTCATGGTATGTGATGAGGTGATAGAGTGGATGCCTGTGACGAGTGGGATCCCACGGGGGTCAGTGCTAGAACCAGTGCTGTTTCTGGTATATGTGAATGACATGCCATAAGGGATAGCCTCAGTAGTGTAACTGTTTGCAGATGATATGAAGCTAATGAGAATTCAATCGGATGAGGATCAGGCAGGTCAACAAAGAGATTTGAAGAAGCTGCAAGCCAGGTCCAGCAACTGGCTCCTGGAGTTTAACCCCACCAAATGCAAAGTCATGAAAATTGGGGAAGGGTAAAGAAGACCGCAGAGAGAGTACAGGCTAGCTGGCCAAAAACCGCAAACCTCATTAAGTAAAAGGATCTTGGGGTAATTATAATACCAAGCACATCTCCTGAGGCGCGCATATGAACCAAATAACTGCTGGAGCATATGGGCGCCTGGCAAACCTAAGAAGTATGTTCCAACACCTCAGTAAGTAATCTTTTAAGACTCTGTACACCGTGTACATCAGGCCCATATTGGAGTATGCAGAACCAGTTTGGAATCCACACCTGGTCAAGCACATCAAGAAGCTAGGGGAATGTCCTATGAGGAGAGGTTAATGGAAATCGACCTGACGACACTGGAGGATAAAGGGGATAGTGGGGACATGATAAAGACATAAAATACTGAGAGGCATTGACAAGGTGGACACAGACAGGATGTTCCAGAGATGGGACACAACAATAAGGGGTCACAACTGGAAGTTGAAGACTCTGATGAATCACAGAGTTATTAGGAAGTATTTTGTCAGTCACAGAATTATCAGAAAGTTGAACAATCTAGAAAGTGATGTAGTGGAGGTAGGATCCATACATAGATTTAAGGAGAGGTATGAAAAGGCTCATGGAACAGGGAGAGAGTGGACCTAGTAGCAACCAGTGAAAAGTCAGAGCCAGGAGCTGTGACTCTACTCCTGCAACCACAATTAGGTAAGTACAATTAGGTGAGTACACACACACACACACACACACACACACACACACGCGCGCGAGAGAGAGAGAGAGTAACAGGTTTGTTTGTGCTCGCGAATCTTTAGTAGTTTTTTGACTCACCAAAGCATTACCAGGATTGCCGGAAGTTGACAGTGTCAGTGAACAACCCGAGAAGTGATGCACAAACTGTCCCCAATCAGAAAAAGGAGGGGAATGTCATAGTACATAAAAGAAATTGAAATCAGTGCCACGAGAGAGAGGGAACCATAAGCCTAGTAAGAGTGGAGGGAATACTTGCCACATCCCAATACCACAATTCAATCCAGAATAAGTGCGACCAAGCCAGGAAGTTAATGGGATTAGGATAGACGAGTTAGAGTGCAGTGGATACAGGGAATATAGTGAAGAAGAAACAGAAGAGGAAGCAGGAGCCAAATCGTGAACCAAATCGTGAAGCATCGCGCATCGTGAAGCATCGTGCATGAGGGTGCCAGACGCCAGCTTCTGCCAAAGGAAAGTACTTAGCCTAGGATAACCTAACAAGACAGTCAGCGTGAAATAATTTATTTAAATCAAGGTGACGGGGACAAGTGGGCGCACACACACGAGTGTGGGTATGCACACATCAATGAACAGTAGAGCTATTGAATCTGACTGTTAACCCCCTTCCCCTCCTATCCACTCCCCTCTCTTTCTCTCCCTCTATCTCTTTCCCTCTCTCTCTCACCTCTCTCTCTCCCTCTCCTCTCTCTCTCCCTCTCCTCTCTCTCTCTCCCTCTCCTCTCTCTCTCCCTCTCCTCTCTCCCCTGTCTCTCCCTCTCTCTCTCTCTCTCTCTCTCTCTCTCTCTCTCTCTCTCTCTCTCTCTCTCTCGCCTCTCTCCTTCCTCTCTCTCTCGCCTTCCTCTCTCTCCCTCCTTCCTCTCTCTCCCCCTCTCTCTCCCCTCTCTCCTCCTCTCTCTCCCCTCTCTCCTCTTCTCTCTCCCCTCTCTCCTCCTCTCTCCCCCTCTCGCTTCCTCCTCACCTCTCTCTCTATCTCTCTCCCTCCCTCCCTCCCCCCTTTCTCTTCCTCATCACCTTCCATCCACCCTCCCCCTCTCCCCATACCCTTTCCCTCTCTCCCAGAACCCCGGTACTTCTACCACCTCTCTTCCCTCCTCCCCATGCATAACCCTAATTTTCTCCTCCCCATCTCCCACTCTACCTCTCTCCTACCTACCTACCTAATCTACCTCTCTCTACCACACTCTCACATACTCTCTCTCTCTTACACTCTCATTCTCACTCTCACACTCTCTCCACTCACTCTCTCACACTCTCCATCTCCCTATCTCTCTTTCCCTCTCCTCTCTCCCTCTCCCCTACTTCACTCTCTCCATCTCACTTCCTCCCACCTCTCCCTCTCTCTCTCTCCCCTCTCTTCTTTCCCTCTCCCTCTCTCTCCACTCCTCTCCCTCTCCTCTCTCCCCCCTCTCTCTCACCTCTCTCCTCCCTCTCTCTCTCCTTCCTTCTCTCTCTCTCCCCATCTCTCTCAACCTCTCTCTCCCCTCTTGCTTCCTCCTCACCCTCTCTCCCTCTCTCTCCCTCTCTCTCCCCCTCTCTCCTCTCTCTCCTTCCTTTCTCTCTCTCTCCCCATCTCTCTCAACCTCTCTCCCCCTCTTGCTTCCTCCTCACCTCTCTCTCTCCCCTCTCTCCACCCCTCTCTCTCTCCTCCCCCCTCTCTCTCTCCCCCCTCTCTCCTTCCTCCTCAGGCACCTCTCTCCCCTCCTCTTCCACCCCCTCACACTCTCACTCACACTCTGTCACTCACACTCTCATGCACACTCTCTCACCCACACTCCCTCACACTCTTTCACTCCCATGCTATAAAATTTATCTTCTCTCTCTCTCTCTCTCTCTCTCTCTCTCTCTCTCTCTCTCTCTCTCTCTCTCTCTCTCTCTCTCTCTCTCTCTCCTCCCTCACACTCTCTCACTCATACTCTCCCCCACACTCACATTCCCTCACACTCTTTCACTCCCATGCTATAAAAATTCTCTCTTCTCTCTCTCTCTCTCTCCCTCTCCCTCTCTCTCCTCTCTCTTTCTCTCTCCCTCATACATACACGCACTCTGACAATACATAAATTTCGTCTGTGGTAAAATGGGCTACCCAAGGAAAGGGATGACAACAAGGGAGGGTAGCTTGGGAGGCAGAGCTCACTAAAAGGGAGGAAGAGTGGGGAAGGAAGCTAGCAGAGCTTAGCACGAAAATGGAGGAGAGGATAGCTGCAAGGAGCAGGAGGTGGGAGATACAAGCCAAAACAGCAGAAGCTAAGATGCAGAGTTTAGAAGATGAACTGCATAACCTGAAGCACCTTAAAGAAAAAAAATGACAATTCATACATCCCATCAGGAACTTCTGCATCAGTCACAGACAAGGGGACTGTGGTGAGCAAAGCAGCTATCTTGTATGCAAAGGCCGTATCTAACCCACACGGGGCCCGGGAAAAGACAAGGAGCACACTAACAACAAATGAGAGGTCTGAAGACAATGATGTAGCTATGCTACATGCAGAGACTTCAACAATCAACTGCAGTGGCCAGGAGCACATGAGCAGGAAGAACAGACCACGGAGCACATGGGCTTCAGCCAGGGAAGGGACTGAAGGAAGGGTCACTTCAATGGATGGAACTAAAACACCTCTGAGGATGCAATGAGAGAGACAGTGGGAGGACGAAAGGGAGAGGTCAATTTTTGTCTACGGGCTCCAGGAAGTCGAAGGGCATACCCATGATAAAAGAAAACAGAGGAGAAAAAAACGATTGAAGGTATCATGAAAGCAATAGGTGAAGGTGACATGACCCAGGTGACAAATTTTCGGAGAATTGGGTGGTTTACAAGGGGAAAAGAACGGCCTCTCAAAGTAATTTTCAAGGCAGAATCAGCTCGATCCATGATCCTGCAGGAGAAAGCACGACTGAGAGAGAATCTGGAGTACCAGAGTGTGTACCTCGATCGGGACAGAACACAATAGGAAAGGATGTTACTGAAAGAAAGGATACAAAGACAAAAGGAGGAACGAGAGGAAATGACAAAGAAGAGTGGAGGAACTCAGACCCGACACACCCTCCAGAAGCACCCGCAGAAGGTCTCCAAACACGACAACCCCAAGGCAACTGAACAAATTAAACCTGCACCCACACACAGTTCCTTCTGCTCCCCCCCCCATCACAAACCCCACCCATACAGCAACCCCCACCCCTACAAAATCCCCACCCCTACAGCAACCCCCGTTCCTTCTGTCCCCACCCCCATCACAAACCCCACCCCTAAAGCAACCCCCACCCCTACAGCAACCCCATATGGGCACTCTGTCCCCACCCCATCACAACCCTCCCCACCGAACCCCCCCCATAGGCCCCCGCCAGGGCTCCCGCTCGAACCATATTATTCCCCCAGGACCACAGTTTTTGAAACAAAGTTGAAGGTTTGGTACACAAACGCGGATGGAATAACAAATAAATATGAGGAGTATAATGAAAGAATCAATGAGAAGTCCCCAGACATCATAGCAGTCACAGAAACGAAACTCACGGAGACAATAACAGACGCAATCTTCCCACCGGGATATCAGATAATGAGGAAAGATAGAAGGAATAGAGGGGGAGGAGGGGTTGCACTGCTCGTAAAGAACCAATGGTGATTTGAGGAAATGGAAGGCATGGACGCGATTAGTGAAAGGGACTACATAGTAGGTACAATCCAGTCTGGGGAACATAAAGTAGCCATTGCAGTGATGTATAACCCACCACAGAACTGCAGGAGGCCAAGAGAGGAATATGAAGAAAGCAACAGAGCAATGGTGGACACACTGGCTGAGGTGGCAAGTAGAGCTCACTCGAGCAGAGCAAAACTACTGGTTATGGGCGACTTCAACCACAGGGAGATCGATTGGGAAAATATGGAGCCACATGGGGGTCCAGAAACATGGAGAGCCAAGATGTTGGATGTGGTACTGGAAAACCTTATGCACCAACATATCAGGGATACTACCAGAGAGAGAGGAGAGGATGAACCAGCAAGGCTTGACCTCATGTTCACTCTGAACAGCTCAGACATTGAGGACATCACATATGAGAGCCCCATGGGACCCTGTGACCATCTGGTTCTGAGCTGTGAGTACATAGTAGAGTTACAAGTGGAGAGGGCAACAGGAGTTGAAAGGAAAAAGGCAAACTATAAAAGAGGGGACTACACGGGTATGAGGAACTTCCTGCAGGAGGTTCAGTGGGACAGAGACATGGAAGGAAAGTCAGTAAACGAAATGATGGAATACGTAACAACAAAATGCAAGGAAGCAGAGGAAAGGTTTGTTCCCAAGGGCAACAGAAATACTGGGAAGTCCAGATCGATCCCTTGGTTTACCCAAAGGTGCAGGGAGGCAAAGACTAAGTGCGCTAGAGAATGGAAAAAGTACAGAAGGCAAAGGACCCAGGAAAATAAGGAGATTAGTCGTAGAGCCAGAAACGAGTATGCATAGGAGAGAGGCCCAGCGACAGTACGAAAATGACATAGCACCGAAAGTCAAGTCTGATCCGAAACTGCTGTATAGTCACATTAGGAGGAAGACAACAGTCAAAGACCAGGTGATCAGGCTGAGGAAGGAAGGTGGGGAACTCACCAGAAATGACTAAGAGGTATGTGAGGAGCTCAACACGAGATTTAAGGAGGTATTTACAGTGGAGGCAGAAAAGACTCTGGGAAGACAGTACAGAGTGGGACACCAGCAAGGAATATACCAAGTGTTGGATGACATACACACAACTGAGGAGGAGGTGAAGAAGTTGCTCAGTGACCTTGATACCTCAAAGGCGATGGGACCGGACAACATCTCTCCGTGGGTCCTTAGAGAGGGAGCAGAGATGCTGTGTGTGCCACTAACCACAATATTCAACATATCCTTTGAAACTGGGCAGCTACCTGAGGTATGGAAAAAGACAAATGTAGTTCCCATTTATAAGAAAGGAGGCAGAAACGAGGCACTAAACTATAGACCAGTGTCACTTACGTGTATAGTGTGCAAAGTCATGGAGAAGATTATCAGGAGGAGAATGGTGGAGCGCCTGGAACGGCACAAGATTATAAACGATAACCAGCACGGATTCACGGAAGGCAAATCCTGTGTCACAAATCTTCTGGAGTTCTATGACAAAATAACAGAAGTAAGACACGAGAGGGAGGGGTGGGTTGATTGCATTTTCTTGGACTGCAGGAAGGCCTTCGACACAGTTCCTCATAAGAGATTAGTGCAGAAGTTAGAGGATCAGGCGTGTATAACAGGAAGGGCACTGCAATGGATCAGAGAATACCTGACAGGGAGGCAACAACGGGTCATGATACGTGATTTGGTATCACAGTGGGCGCCTCTGACGAGCGGGGTCCCACATGGGTCAGTTCTAGGACCAGTGCTATTCTTTGTATATGTGAATGACATGACGGGCGGGATAGACTCAGAAGTGTCTCTGTTCGCAGATAATGTGAAGTTAATGAAAAGAATTAAATCAGATGAGGATCAGGCAGGACTTCAAAGAGACCTGGACATGCTGGACAACTGGTCCAGCAACTGGCTTCTCGAATTTAACCCCGCCAAATGCAAAGTCATGAAGATCAGGGAAGGGCAAAGAAGACCGCAGACAGAGTATAGGCTAGGGGGCCAGTAGCGATCAGTGAAGAGGCGGAGCCAGGAGCTGAGTCTCGACCCCTGCAACCACAATTAGGTGAGTACAATTAGGTGAGTACACAGCTTGAAACTCTAGAAGCTAGCATATCCTAATCAGGATGAAAAATCGGATTCCAAAAGGCATGACAAAGAGGCAGGAGAACTTAGGAAGATCGGTATGAGAAGGAAGCATGGACAGCAGGGCTCATGATCATTATGGAACATGAGTAGGGAAAAACATTTCATGACTTTTGCAAAGTAACGGAGGAAATTGTGTTTGTTGAGAGCAAAGAAAAAAGTGAAATGCTAACTGCAGCTATTTAGGCATAGATACAGAGCCTGAAGGAAACTCCTGAAGCAGGAGATGTTGCTGATTAATGAAATGTGCAAGGAGATGCAAACAGGAATGTCAGTGCCAAGTTAGGAGGGAAAGGATCCAAGATGTCCTTTGCAGAAGTATTATAAGGCCAACCAATGAGACGTCCAGAAGATTATTAGGGAAACAGCAGAGGAGATGATCAAATCATATACAGATGCAGAGAGAAAGGAATTAAAAGGCTTAAAAAGGCTTAAGGGAGTCTTGTGATGACAGACGACTGGGGAAGAAGAAAAAATAAAACAAGATCACAATAGCAGCAGAGGAGGATATGTCCCAAGTGTCAAATTATCAGAGACTTGGAGAAAATTCAAGGGGAAAATTTCATCCAGTGAAACTGACATTCACGACAGAAATGGTATGAACCAGGGTCATGCAATTAAAACAATCAGGAAAATACAACTAGGTGTACCTCGACTGTAACAGAACAAGAAAGAAATGGGAGCCACTGACAGAGAGACAAAGACGACAGAAGCAAGGAGAGCACAAAGACGACAGAAGCAAGGAGAGCACAAAGACGACAGAAGCAAGGAGAGACAAAGACGACAGCAGCAAGGAGAGACAAAGACGACAGCAGCAAGGAGAGACAAAGCATGACTCAATGGATATGGAAGCTCAGCCTCAAGGGGACAACCTAGCACCACCACCCACAAAAAAAACTCAACTCTAGCCGTCCCTTCCACCCAAATAAAGTAACCCAAAGCAAACCACACTCCACATCCACAGTCTTCCCCCCTCCCCCCCAACACAAACATCATTCTCGGAGCAGCTTCCCTCAAAATCCCGCCCTGCTTTCCGCAACCCCAACACACCAGCCCCTCCCACTCCTATCCCCTGACCCATAGGCAAAGACCAGGAATCCAAAACCTACAAACCAGTATACAATATTGGGAAAGAAGCTGAAGGTATGGTACATTAACACAGATGGAATAACAAATAGGAGTGAGGAGTGACATAAACGAATCATGGTTGTATTCCCAGACATCATAACACTCACATCATAGCATTCACAGAAACAAAGCTTATGGAGATAACAGAAGCGATCTTCCTGATTGGTTATCAGATCCTGAAAAAAAATTGAAGGGTGGGGAGGCAGAGTTACACTGCTTATCAGTGTAGTAGGAAAACTTCAGACTAGGTGGCCCAAGGTGGTGATAGCAGTGATGTACAACCCACCACTGAATAGCAAGAAACCAAGACAAGAGCATGATGAGAACAACAGAGCAATGGTGGATACACTAGATGAGGTGGCCAGAAGGGCCCACATGGGCGGAACAAAGCTACTGGGAGATTGCTGGGCAAAACCTGGAGACACATGAAGATCACAAACGTGGAGGGCTAAGATGCTGTGGGTGGCATTGGAAAACTTCATGCACCAACATGTTAGGGGCTTAACCAGAAAGAGAGAAGAGGATGAACCAGTCAGGCAGAACCTCATATTAACCTTGAAGCGTTCTGACAAAGGGTATGTTGCATACGAGACGCCCCTCGGTGCTTGTGATCCCCTGGTCCTGAGTTCAAATATTTTATACAGTTAACAGTGGAAAGTGAATGGTAAGGGAAGGAGGGTAGAAGTCAAACTTCAAAAGAGGTGACCCTACAGACATGAAGTAATTATTTAATAAAGTGCAGTGGGGAAGAGAACTAGAGGAAAATATACTATATGAAATGATGGAACATGTGGTCACAAAGTGCAGGGAGGCAGAGAAGTTTTTACCCTGGGGCAATAGAAACAATGGGAAGACTAAAGCTAACCCATAGGTGTAGAGATGAAAAATCTACTAGGTGTAGTAGAGCATGGAAAAAAGTGTAGAAGACACAGGACTCATGAAAATATGGAGTTGAGCTGAAGAGCGAGAAACTAATATGCATGGATGAGGAGGGAAACCTAGTGGCAATATGAGAATGACATATCATCGAAAGCCTAATCTGACCCAGTTAGGGAGCACACAAGGTATATGAAGAGCTCAGCACGAGGTTTAGAGATATATTCTCAGAGACAGAAATGTTTCCAGCAAACCGAGGCGGTAGAGTACACCAACAAGTGCTGGACACACTACACACGACCAAGGAGAAGATGAAACTGCTATGTGACAGTTAACATCTCTCCATGGGTCCTGAGATAGAGAGAGAGGAGAGGCATTGGGTTTTTTCTTGGGTTGCATTGAAGATTAGGTTGAACAAATATTCTGTTAGTGGGATGGAATGTGAAGGACCTGCCTAGTATGGGCCAACAGGCCTGCTGCAGTGTTCCTCCTTTCTTATGTTTTTATGTTCATTGTCTGTGCCGCTAAGAATTTTTTTTAAGAAATTAGACAGACAGGCAGCATTAAACTGCAGACCAGTGCCAGTGACATATATAATATTAAGATCATCAGAAGAGTGATGGAACACCTAGAAAGGAGTGGGCTCATACATGACAACCATCACGGCTTGCGGGGGTCGAGGCACAGTTCCTGACTCAGCCTCTTCGCTGGTTACTAATAGGTCCACTCTCTCCTTGCTCGAAGAGCTTTATCGTACCCTCTAGATTGTTCCATTTCCTGACAGCTCTAACGTCGATGAAAAACACTTCCTAACTTCCTTATAACTCTACTGAATTTTCAATTTCCAGTTGAGTCACATGCAGCCACATGTCTTATGGTGCATCCAACACTATAAGCAGACTCTTGGATGCCACTACCGCCCGGCTCCGGCTGGGATGCAACTATCTTTGGCAGGTTAAATCACCACCACCAGATGTAGACCAAACGAAATGTAAACTTTGCCAGATGGACTATTGTCACACCCTGCGTCATTATGTACTGGAGTGCGATAAAATTAATAAATTCAGAGACAACTCACTCAGAAATGTTCAAGAAATGCCAAAGTATTTTATCCACAGTGGTGGTATATTACAAACCATTTTGGAAAAATACGCAGACTTTGCTCACTGCAAATAAAGCATTACCACTTTGTGTGTGTGTGTACTCACCTAATTGTGGTTGCAGGGGTCGATACTCAGCTCCTGGCCCCGCCTCTTCACTGTTCGCTACTGGGTCACTTCTCTCCCTACTCCATGAGCTTTATCATACCTCGTCTTAAAGCTATGTATGGTTCCTGCCTCCACTACATCATTTGCTAGACTATTCCACTTCCTGACTACTCTATAGCTCTGGGTCTCCAACTTCCAATTGTGCCCCCTTGTTCTGTGTTCCCTCTCTGGAACATCCTGTCACTATCTACCTTGTTGATTCCCCGCAGTATTTTGTATGTCGTTATCATGTCTCCTCTAACCCTTCTGTCCTCCAGTTTTGTCAGGCCGATTTCCCTTAACCTTTCTTCGTAGGACATTCCCCTGAGCTCTGGAACTAACCTTTGCACTTTCTTTAATTTCTTGACGTGCTTGACCAGGTGTGGGTTCCAGACTGGTGCTGCATACTCTAGTATGGGCTTGACGTACACAGTGTACAGTGTCTTGAACGATTCCTTATTAAGGCATCGGAATGCTAATCTTAGGTTTGCCAGTCGCCCATATGCTGCCGCAATTATCTGGTTGATGTGTGCTTCCGGAGACATGCTTGGTGTTATACTCACCCCAAGGTCTTTCTCCTTTAACTAGGTTTGTAGCCTTTGTCCACCTAGAACTCCAGGAGGTTTGTTACACAGGATTTGCCTTACCTGAATCCTTGCTGTCTGGCGTTGATAATCCTGTGCCGTTCCAGGTGCTCCACCACTCTTCTGATGATTTTCTCCACGACTTTGCACACTATACACGTAAGTGATACTGGTCCATAGTTTAGTGCCTCTTTTCTGTCTCCTTTCTCAAAAATGGGAACTACATTTGCCTTTTTCCATACCTCAGGTAGCTGCCCAGTTTCAAGGGATGTGTTGAATATTGTGGTTAGTGGCACACTCAGCATCTCTGCTCCCTGCCGAAGGACCCACGGGGAGACATTGTCCGAACCCATCGCCTTTGACATATCAAGGTCCCTGAGCAACTGCATCACCTCCTCCTCAGTTGTGCGTATGCCATCCAACACTTGGTATATTCCTTGTTGGTGTCCCGCTCTGTCCTGTCTACCCAGATGCCTTCCTGCCTCCACTGTGAATACCTCCTTATACCTCGAGTTGAGCTCCTCACATACTTCTTGGTCGTTTCTTGTGAGTTCCCCATCTTCTTTCCTCAGCCTGATCACCTGGTCCTTGACTGTTGTCTTCCTCCTGATGTGACTGTACATCAGTTTCAGGTCAGACTTGACTTTCGATGCTATGTCATTTTAGTACTGTCGTTGGGCCTCCCTCCTTATCTGTGCATACTAGTTTCTAGCTCTACGACTAATCTCTTTATTTTCTTGGGTTCTTTCCCTTCTGAACTTTTTTCATGCTCTAGCACACTGAGTCTTTGCCTCCCTGCACCTTTGGTTAAACCAGGGGCTCTTCCTGGACTTCCCATTTAATCTTTTGCCTTTGGGAACAAACTTTTCCTCTGCCTCCTTGCACTTTGTTGTTACGTATTCCATAATTTCATTTACTGACTTTCCTTCCATGTCTCTGTCCCACTGAACCTCCTGCAGGAAGTTCCTCATACCCGTGTAGTCCCCTCTTTTAAAGTTGGGCTTATCCCTTTCAACTCCTGTTGCCCTCTCCACTTGTAACTCTACTATGTACTCAAAGCTCAGAACCATATGGTCGCTGGCTCCCAGGGGCCTCTCGTGTGTTACGTCCTCAATGTCTGAGCTGTTCAGGGTGAACACGAAGTCCAGCCTTGCTGGTTCATCCTCTCCTCTCTCTCTGGTCGTGTCCCTGACATGTTGGTGCATCAGGTTTTCCAGTACCACATCCATCATCTTGGCTCTCCATGTTTCTGGACCCCCATGTGGTTCCTGGTTTTCCCAATCGATCTCCCTGTGGTTGAAGTCGTCCATGATCAGTAACTTTGCTCTGCTCGAATGCGCTCTTCTTGCCACCTCCGCCAGTGTGTCCACCATTGCTCTGCTGTTCTCTTCATATTCCTCTCCTGGCCTCCTGCAGTTTTGTGGTGGGTTATACATCACTGCAATGACTATCTTATGTTCCCCAGACTGGATTGTACCTACCATATATTCCCTTTGCCTACACACATCCATTCCTTCCATTTCCTCGAATTTCCAATGGTTCCTTACGAGCAGTGCGACCTCTCCTCCCCCTCTACTCCTTCTATCTTTCCTCAGGATCTGATATCCCTGTGGGAAGATTGCGTCTGTTATTGCCTCAGTGAGTTTCGTTTCTGTGACTGCTATGATGTCTGGGGACTTCTCATCGATTCTTTCATTCCACTCTTCATATTTATTCGTAATTCCATCCGCGTTTGTGTACCAAACCTTCAACTTCCTTTCCAAGACTGTGGTCCTGGGGGAATATTGGGGGGTTTGTGGGGGTGTGGGGTTTGTGTTTGGGGGTGTGTGGGTAGAGTGCCCAACAGGGGTTGCTGCATGGGTGGGGGGAGTTGCATGGGTGGGGTTTGGGTTGGTGGGGTAGGGTTTGTGAAGTGGGGTGTAGGCAGAGTGCCCATAGGGGGTTGCTGTATGGGTGGGGTTAGTTGTGTGGGTGGGGTTTGGGTTGGTGGGGTGGGGACAGGAGGAGTGATGTGTGTGAGTGGGCTTAAATTGTTAGGTTGCCTTGGTGTTGTCGTGTTTGGAGGCACTCTGTGTGTGTTTCTGGGGAGTGTGCCTGCCCTACTACTTGGGTCTGGTTTCCTCCGCTCTTCCTTGTCACTTCCTCTAGTTCCTCTCTTCGCCTTCTTATCCTCTCTTTCAGGGCCATCCTTTCCTCTTGCGTTCTGTCCCGATCAAGGTATACATTCTGGTTCTCCGGTGTACTCACCTATTTGTACTCACCTATTTGTGGTTGCAGGGCTCGATTCATAGCTCCTGGCCCCGCCTGTTCAATGATTTCTACTAGGTAATCTCACTCCCTGCTCCATGAGCTTTATCAAACTTCGTCTTAAAACTATGTATGGTTCCTGCCTCCACTATGTCACTTTCTAGGCTATTCCACTTCCTGACAACTCTATGACTGAAGAAATACTTCCTAACATCCCTTTGACTCATAGGAATCTTCAACTTCCAATTGTGACCCCTTGTTTCTGTGTCCCCCCTCTGGAACATCCTGTCTCTGTCCTCCTCATCTATTTCTTGCAGTATTTTATATGTCGTTATCATGTCTCCCCTAACCCTCCTGTCCTCTAGTGTCGTCAGGCCGATTTCCCTTAACCTTTCTTCGTAGGACAATCCCCTTAGCTCTGGGACTAGTCTTGTTGCAAGCCTTTGCACTTTCTCTAATTTCTTGACGTGCTTGACCAGGTGTGGGTTCCAAACTGGTGCTGCATACTCCAGTATGGGCCTGACGTATATGGTGTACAGAATCTTGAGCGATTCCTTAGTGAGGTATTGGAACGCTATTCTTAGGTTTGCCAGCCGCCCGTATGCTGCAGCAGTTATGTGATTGATGTGTGCCTCAGGAGATGTGCTTGGTATTATACTCACCCCAAAATCTTTTTCCTTGAGTGAGGTTTGCAGTCTTTGGCCACCTAGACTATACTCTGTCTGCGGTCTTCTCTGCCCTTCCCCGATCTTCATGACTTTACATTTGGCAGGGTTAAATTCAAGGAGCCAGTTACTGGACCAGGCTTGTAGCCTGTCCAGGTCTCTTTGTAGTCCTGCCTGATCCTCAACTGATTTAATTCTTCTTATCAACTTCACATCATCTGCAAACAGGGACACTTCTGAGTCTATGCCTTCCGTTATGTCATTCACATATACCAAAAACAGTACAGGTCCTAGAACTGACCCCTGTGGAACCCCACTCGTCACAGGTGCCCAATCTGACACCTCGTCACGTACCATGACTCGTTGTTGCCTCCCTGTCAGATATTCTCTGATCCATTGCAGTGCCTTCCTTTTACGTGTTACGGTGTGTGTGTGTGTGTGTGTGTGTGTGTTAGTGTTAGTGTGTGTGTGTGTGTGTGTGTGTGTGTGTGTGTGTGTGTGTGTGTGTGTGTGTTGTGGGTGGGTGTTTCTGTGGCCTAATTAATGTTGCATAAATAAATCATTACGATTATGACTACCGCCCACAGGATGGGTATATTGTGCATAATTTTTTTTTTTAAGAAACTTCAGTGATGGAAAATCCTGTGTGACAAACCTACTGGAGTTGAACGACTCTACGACAAGGTAGCAGAAGTAAGAGAGGATA
>WNWK01008543.1:0-10000 GCA_009830355.1 Cherax destructor | reverse complement strand
CGCCCATATGCTGCAGCAGTTGTTTGGTTGATGTGCGCCTCAGTAGATGTGCTCGATATTATACACACTCCAAGATCCTTTTCCTTGAGTGAGATTCGTAGTCTTTGGCCCTCTTGACTGTACTCTGTTTGCGGTTTACTTTGCCCTTCCCCGATCTTCATAACTTTGTACTTGGTGAGATTGAACTCAAGGAGCCAATTGCTATACTAGGCTTGCAGCCTGTCCAGATCCCTCTGTAGTATTGCCTAATCATCCTCCGACTGAATTCTCTTCATTAACGTCTGAGTCTATTCCTTCCGTCATGTCATTCACATATACCAGGAACAGCACCGGTCCTAGGACTGACCCCTGTAGAACCCCGCTTGTCACAGGCGCCCACTCTGACACCTTATCACGTACCATGACTCGCTGATGCCTTCCTGTTAGATATTCTCTGATTCATTGCAGTGCCTTCCCTGTTATACCTGCCTGGTCGTCCACCTTGTGCACTAGTCTCTGTGTCAAAAGCCTTCTTTCAGTCCAAGAAAACGCAATCTACCCACCCCTCTCTCTCTTGTCTTACTGCTGTCACCTTGTCATAGAATTCTAGTAGGTTTGTGACACAGGATTTCCCGTCTCAGAATCAGTGCTTGTTGTCTTTTATAAGTTCATTCCATTCTAGATGGAGCACCACTGTTCTCCTGATAATCTTCTCCATGACTTTGCATAGAATACATGTCAGTAATACTGTTCTGTAGTTTAATGCTACGTGTCTGTCTCCTTTTTTAAAAATTGGGACTACAGTTGCTATCTTCCATGCTTCAGGTAGTCGCCCTGTTACGATAAATGTGTTGAAAATTGTCGTTTGTAATACACAGAGCGCCTCTGCTCCCTCTCTTGGGACCCATGGAGAGATGTTGTTTGGCCCCATCGCCTTTGAAGTATCAAGGTTGCTTAGCAGTCTCTTAACTTCCTCATGTTTTGTGTTCATCGTGTCAAGCAGTTGTTTGTGTATCCCACCTCTCTGTCTATCTGGAGTCCTTTCTGTGAATACTTCTTTGAATCTCATGATGAGCTCCTCACATACTTGAAGGTCGTTTCTTGTGATCTCCCCTCCTTCCTTCCTCAGTCTGATTACCCTGATTACCTGATCTTTGACTGTTGTTTTCTTCCTAATGTGACTGTACAATAGCTTCGGTCAGACTCGGCTTTCGCTGCTATGTCATATTTGTATTGCCGTTAGGCCTCCCTCCTAATCTGAGAAAATTCATTTCTGGCTCTTTGACTGGTCTCATTAGTCTCTAGGGTCCTTTGCCTTCTATACTTCTTTCATTCTCTATCACACTCGGTTTTGACTTTTCTACACCTTTGGGTGAACCAAAGACTCGTCTTGGCCTTCTCATTATGTCTGTTACCCTTGGGTACAAACCTCTCCTCCGCTTCCTTGCATAGTGTTGTCACATATTCCATCATCTCAATTACTGTTTCCCTGCGAGTTCTCTGTCCCACTGAACCTTCTGAAGGAAATTCCTCATGCCTGTGTAGTCCCCTCTCTTGTAGTTTGGTTTCATTCTTCCAACCCTTTCTGTCCACCTCTCCACTTGTAACTCTACTATGTATTCGAAACTTAGAACCACGTGATCACTAGCTCTGAGAGGCCTTTCATATGTGATGTCCTCAATATCTGCACTATTCAAGGTGAATATTAGGTGCAGTCTTGCTGGTTCATCCTCTACCCTCTCTCTGGTAGTGTCCCTAACGTGTTGATGCATGGGGTTTTCCGGTACCACTTCCTACATCTTGGCCCTCCATGTTTCTGGGCCCCCATGTAGCTCCAGACATTCCCAGCCGATTTCTTTGTGACTGAAGTCGCCCACAACCAGTAGCTTTGCTCTGCCCACATGGACCCTTCTGGGCACTTCGGCCAGCGTGTCAACCATCTCTCTATTACTCTCATCATATTCTTGTCTTGGCCTTTTGCTATTCTGTGGTGGGTTATACATCACTGCAATCACCACCTTGGGACCTCAAGTCTGAATTATTCTATTATGTAGTCCCTTGCTTCTCTTCTGTCTTATCTCTCCAACTCGTCAAAGTCCCATTGGTTTTTGACAACCAGTGTCACTCCTCCACTTCCCTGTTCCCTCTGTCTTTCCTCAGGGTCTGATATTCTGTTGGAAAGATAACGTTTGTTATCATTCTTGAGAGCTTGGTTTCTGTGAGAGCTATGATGTCTGGTGATGCCTCTGTGATTCTTTCGTGCCACTCCTCCCACTTATTCGTTATTCCATCAGCGATGGTGTACCATGCCTTCAGTTTCTTCTCCAATACTGTATTCTGGGGGTTGTGAGGGGAGGGGGTTGGGGCGCCTGGCAGGGTGCTATGGGATTCTACTGCATATTGTGGGGTGGGGGCTATGAGTGTGGGATGTGGTCTGTGTTGGGATAGTGTATTTATCTGCGAGGTTTCTGACGGTGGTTCTGTGGGTTTTCGTGCACTCTGCTCCACTTGACTCTTGTTGTTCTTTACTGACTCTAGCCTTGCCTCCCTTTCGTCTCTATGTTCTCTCTCTCAGCTGTTGTCGTTCTGTCCTCATTCTTTCGCTGTCTAGAAACACCCTGTCGTATGTTGTTGATTCCCTTAGCTGTGGTTTCTCCTGCCGAATCCTGTCCCACACCGTTTCTAGCTTGAAAATCAGTTTGACTGACCGATTTCTGTCCTTCGAGTACCCCCCTACTCTCTGAAAATTTATTGGCTCAAACATGTCCTCCTTTCCTGTTTGTTTGATGATATTTTCAATCTCTTGTTTTTCTTTCTGCTGTCTTTCATCATACTGCCTCCCATTGCTCTCCTGAAGCCCTTGGAAAAAGATTGACCTCTCCCTCCCCTCTTCCCTTTGCTTTTCCCTCCTCATCTCTGGGTCCCGTTTATACATAGCCATCACCTCCCTTTTTATTCCCTATAACTTCTGGTGGCCTGGACACACCTCTGCATAGGGCCTGTCTTCTCTGCCTGATCCTCCCCTCACATACTGTCTTCTAGGACCCGTATCTAGGCTTCTGCAGCTTCAGCTCTCGACTCCCACTTCTCTGCCTCTACTCCATTTTCGTGGTAAGTTCTCCTAATTTACCTTCCCACACTTGGTCCATCCTTTCTCATAGCTCTTCCATCCACTCTTCCTTCCCAGGCCCAGTCAGCTAGTGTAGTGCAGTTACCACAGTCACTGGCACAGCACCAAATTTAGTCACAGCATTTTTTTTCTTTTGCAATTGTGTCATGTGAGCGTCTAGTTTATTATGCATCCCATGCTCATTCTGCGAGGACATCTTTGAGCATTATTAAAAATATAAGTCATTTCAAAATTTAAAGTTACTTCATATAGTTGTTGTATAAAGTACAGTAAGAAATACAATTATTTCAAATAGTTGTTATACACAATACAATAAGGAATTTAATCTCATAATATTGATATCTTATCACTACTAAACAAAAAAAACATCGCAGTTACACATAACAGTAAGGAATGCAGTCAAAAAATACTTCATGTAGTTGTTGGGCCTCATTATGCCCCGTTGGGGGAATCAGACCCGTTGTTGTTGGTAACACCCTTCGCCGTCTAATTGCCAAAGCAGCAGTAAGAAACATTCGCCTAGAAGCTGCCAGTTCACTCCAGCCACACCAACTGGGCTTTGGGGTCTCTCAAGGCAGTGAAGCCGCAGCTCATGCGGCAAGGGCCTACATCAGGGACCTACCAGAAGACAAGGCCGTAGTCAAACTTGACTTTAGAAATGCCTTTAATATGGTGAAGAGAGATGTGGTCTTGCCAGCCGTTCGAGATCGGTTTCCCAGTCTCTTTCCCTTCATTTCAGCTGAAGGTGTTCAGCAGGGTGATCCACTCCCTCCACTTCTCTTCTGCTTGGCAGTAAGAGAACTAACTTCCAGCCTACGCAGCGAGCTCAACATCTGGTACCTGGATGATGGCACTCTGGCGGGTATTGGGGAGTCCCTGTTAGAGGACCTACAACGGGTGAAGACACAGGGAGAAGCCTTAGGACTCATCCTCAATCCCTCAAAGTGTGAAATCATCACATCTAACCAGGAAATAATTATTGCGGTGCGAACAATCCTCCCAGAAGTCACTACTACCACTCCATCCAACAGTACCCTCCTGGGAGCACCGCTGGGTCACCACGCCATCGACACTGTCCTCAAGGACAAAGTGAATGACCTGAAAAGAATGGAGGAGATAATAAGTGATCTTGATGCCCATGATGCCCTGTATCTCCTCACAAGGTGTCTTACTATGCCAAGACTCCCTTCCTTCTTGAGGTGCGCACCCTCTTTTGACAACCCAGCACTTAACGAGTATGATGCACACCTGAGATCAACCTTTAAGAAGGCACTGAATCTGTCACTAGATGATCGGCAATGGGAGCAGGCAACCCTCCCAGTGCGACTGGGAGGTATAGGGGTGCGCAAAGCAACGCAGGTAGCTTTACCTGCATTTCTGTCATCGTGTTTGGCCTCCTGTGGATTAGTCAAGAAGATTGTCCCTGAACGCTTGAGAGGTGTGGTGGGAGCCCAAGACCCCAGGTTCATTGAAGCAGCCGAGCGGTGGGACACCCTTGCAGACTCCTCCAGTTGACCAGCTCCTCCCAAAGAGCACAAACAGTCCCACTGGGACAAACCGATCATGGAAAAAATTGCCAACACAATGCTCACCAACGCTTCAGGAAATGACAAAGCTCGTCTCCTAGCGGTGAAGGCACAACACTCAGGAGATTTCCTTCTAGCTGTTCCCAATTCCTCTCTGGGGACTCGACTCGACCCACAGGCCATTCGGGTTATTGTTGCTCTTCGCCTAGCCACCCCCATACTCACCGAACATAGGTGTATTTGCGGCAGGGCGACGGCTGATCAATTCGAACTTCATGGTCTCGTGTGTCACACATCAGAAGGGAAGTATGCTAGACATGAGGAGGTCAATGACATCATAAACAGAAGCCTCGCCACACCCCGTTGCCCAGCTCAACGGGAACCCCAAGTGCAGAGGTCTGATGGAAGTCAAAAGCGTCCTGATGGAGCCACTATGCTAACCTGGAAGGATGGTAAGCAGATTGCTTGGGACTACACCTGTGCTGCCACAATGGCAGACACCTACTTGCCATACTCCGTAGCCGAAGGGGGTGGAGCTGCCAGCCACAGGGAGACCCAGAAGACTCGCAAATATGAAGGCCTTCCCCCTTGCTATAACTTCATCCCAATAGGGCTGGAGACCCTTAGAGCATGGGGCAAGTGTGCTCTAAAGTTTCTCAAAGAGCTGGGTGAAAAACTCATCATAGAAACCAAGGACCACAGAACGAACAGCTTCCTCTTTCAGAGACTCAGTGTTGCGATCCAGAGGGGAAATGCCTGCAGCATTCTGGGCACGCGGCCCACTGCCGGGGAACTGGACGAAGTATTTGACATGTAGTATTATCTATGTTGTTTTACTCCCTATTGTATTCTTGTCAACGTATTTTGTCAATATATTTTGTCTTGAAATAAAGTTTATACACAATCAAAAGATGGGGTGGTAGGGGAAGTGGAATATTCAAATGGCTTCAGAAAAAAATCTAAATATTCTTCCTTGAAGCCTTTTTATCCACTTCTCCGAGGCTATGGGTCCCACAATTTACACAAGAGGTGGACCCCATCCTATAAATATATATATATATATATATATATATATATATATATATATATATATATATATATATATATATATATATATATATATATATATATATATATATATACATTGGTCATCACTGTGTTGCAGTCTATGAAAACGGTTCATTCACCTACTCGATGTAAAATGTAGAAACAACCTTAAGATATTATTTCGTTAACAATTAGGTGTTTTGCCATATCCTGTAAGGCTTGCATGGAGGCGTCTCTGAAAGGTTGGATGTTTGGGCACTAAGATATAATGCATCAGTCTATGGCCCTATCTCTGTCCACCCACATTATGATGGATAATTGGTCTGCTAGTTAGTGTCGGCGCCACTTCCTGGCGCAGGTTAGTTGTGAACATGAGTAAGAAATGAGGAGAAATACCATTAGCATATTGAAACTAGTAACCTCCATAAGAAAATATTGGAGCTAACTTGTACATAAAAATTCTCAATTCCTAATCTCTTAGATATGTGCTGATATGACCCACAAGAGGGTAAATTATGGAGTATCATTCGTCCATGTGTATATCGTCATTCCTCCGGAATGATATACATATTCGAGTTTTAAAACCTATATAAAAACACAATGAAAAATTCCCCTAAAAACACTGTTGCTATTGAGCTAATGAAGGCGTTAGAATAATCCATTGATATTAATTTTAAATTGAATGTCAAATAAAATTTGAGGGAAATAAGTCAAACCAAGAAACATCAAGGGAATTAGAACATAAAAGCAGGAGAGATAAGTGCAATAATAGTAACATAGTGACGCCTGATTTATATCTCACAGTAATTATAAATTAATAAGCTAGATTTTCCGAATTGAAGAAAACATTTTCACAGAATATGGGATATTACGGTAGGTTACTCAGCCTGGTGGCAGCCGCACTTGCACTCGGTAGGTTACTCAGGCTGGTGGCAGCCGCACTTGCACTCTGTAGGTTACTCAGGCTGGTGGCAGCCGCACTTGCACTCTGTAGGTTACTCAGGCTGGTGGCAGCCGCACTTGCACTCTGTAGGTTACTCAGGCTGGTGGCAGCCGCACTTGCACTCTGTAGGTTACTCAGGCTGGTGGCAGCCGCACTTGCACTCTGTAGGTTACTCAGGCTGGTGGCAGCCGCACTTGCACTCGGTAGGTTACTCAGCCTGGTGTCAGCCGCACTTGCACTCGGTAGGTTACTCCAGCCTGGTGGCAGCCGCACTTGCACTCGGTAGGTTACTCAGCCTGGTGTCAGCCGCACTTGCACTCGTCTACGAAGCACCGGCAACAGTGCCAACAGACTTATTGCTTTAAAATCACAGACGTAGAGAGGTCAATACCAGCGTGGGAACA
Source organism: Cherax destructor (assembly GCA_009830355.1). NCBI lineage: Eukaryota > Metazoa > Arthropoda > Malacostraca > Decapoda > Parastacidae > Cherax > Cherax destructor. The sequence goes on along the minus strand of WNWK01008543.1, from coordinate 2,971 downwards.
AACATTGTTTATTATGATTTACGTTTTGCATTTTATATATTGCTCTTCAGAATCTATTTAGAGATAAAATTCGAAATAGACACAAAATAAAATGACAGTGGTTGGTATGTTTCATGTATAAATAATGTTAAAATATAATAACTCAGAGAAAAACATCAAAGCTGTGATGGATTACTGAATATATGAATAACTGACGCGGAATTAAGAGCCAAAACGCTTCAAGGAAGACAAAATAGGTCGAGGGAATAAATGACTCTCATCATTAGAAATAACATTAATTTTATTTGATTTAACACCTTGGAAAACAAAAGTATTTAGGATGTAACACAGTTCAAGCTGAATCATTCCCTCATTCACAAAAATGTATAATTAGAGAAGAGTGAAGTGTGTCCTCGTGACCTCCCGCAGCAGATCATGTACGGAGTTATTACTCTCTTTATGTTGTCTAGGTAAGTGAATTAAAGTCACTTGTATAAATCTATATTTTCGTCTAACTGAACGTAAATATAGTCAAATTTACGTAACATTAGATGTGCATTACCTAGAATGATCCATATTGATTCAGGTAGAAATTAACGATGTTCATGCATAAATACTGATCTTTTTGTGGAGACCAATTCCTCTCTCTTTTAAGCAAATCCAAACTCTGACTATAATGCATTATAGTCAGAGTTTGGATTTGGTTAAAAGAGAGAGGAATTGTTTTCCACAAAAAGATCAGTATTTATGCATGAACATCGTTAATTTCTACTTGATATTAGGTCTTCACAATGACTCAATATGGATCATTCTAGGTAATGCACAGCTAATGTTTTACTGTACACTAATTACATGAGCGCCTAACAGCTTCTTAGTGTTCTAAACCACTAGAAATATTTCACGTCAGAAAACAAATAATGACACTAGTCAACTGAGATAGGTTCAACACAGATTACCACCACCTCTTAAGACGCTTTCATCACTAGAACAAAAAGCTTTGTAATTAGCACTAGCTGAGTCTGAGAAAAGTCTCATATGTTCCCACATGACGCAGCCAATACCAGTGGTCATAAAACAAATTTGGCCACTATTAGCCGGACCCTCTAAAGAAATTATTGGTCAAGTTTCCAAATTGCTGAAAGCTTAACCCAGTGATTTTTCAACCTTTTTACAGTGTTGGCTCCCTCAAGTCTCATATCTTATTCTGCGGTTACCCTAGTCAGTTTTCTATTGGAACCACATCCTAGGAGTACTTAGTCTTAATAATAATAATAATAATAATAATAATAATAATAATAATAGTACGCATAATAATAATAGTAAGCATAATCATAACAACAGCAACAGCAACAGCAGCAACAGCAGCAGCAGCAGCAGCAGCAACAACAGCAACAGCAACAGCAACAACAACAACAACAACAAAAAACGCATAAAACACTAACGAAATATAAAATATACAAGGCTGTTAGTGTAAGTAATACACCAACAATGTACATCGCATTAAAAGTAAAAAGAAACAAAAACTAACTTGTCTTCTGTAAATTTTTTTAGTGAGATATTTGGGCTCGGTGTGATTGGCAGACCCTGTTGATATTACGTGTAATATTGAACACACATTCCCTCATTTCTTCCTCGACCGATGGTAGCCTTTCACTCTTGTTATTTTTTTTTATTTTGGTTCGAGAGCACAGAAAATCCCAACTCACACAGGTAAGATGTGGAAAATTGTATAAGAATTACCAAAGTTTTCTTTTGGCAACTTGAGGATATTCCCTCTTAATCTCTATCCAGAATTCAGACTGCCAACGTATTTCAACTAATTCCTCTTTTTCTGAGACTGAGCTTCACGTCTTCAGCAGTGAGTGCGTGTACCACGTCTTCAGCAGTGTGAGTGCGTGTACCACGTCTTCAGCTGTGTAAGTGCGTGTACCACGTCTTCAGCAGTGAGTGCGTGTACCACGTCTTCAGCAGTGAATGCGTGTACCACGTCTTCAGCAGTGTGAGTGCGTGTACCACGTCTTCAGCAGTGAGTGAGTGTACCACGTCTTCAGCAGTGAGTGCGTGTACCACGTCTTCAGCAGTGTGAGTGCGTGTACCACGTCTTCAGCAGTGTGAGTGCGTGTACCACGTCTTCAGCAGTGTGAGTGCGTGTACCACGTCTTCAGCAGTGTGAGTGCGTGTACCACGTCTTCAGCAGTGTGAGTGCGTGTACCACGTCTTCAGCAGTGTGAGTGCGTGTACCACGTCTTCAAAAGTGTGAGTGCGTGTACCACGTCTTCAGCAGTGAGTGCGTGTACCACGTCTTCAGCAGTGTGAGTGCGTGTACCACGTCTTCAGCAGTGAGTGCGTGTACCACGTCTTCAGCAGTGTGAGTGGGTGTGCCACGTCCTCAGAAGTGTGAGTGCGTGTGCCACGTCTTCAGCAGTGAGTGCGTGTACCACGTCTTCAGTAGTGTGAGTGCGTGTACCACGTCTTCAGCAGTGAGTGCGTGTACCACGTCTTCAGTAGTGTGAGTGCGTGTACCACGTCTTCAGCAGTGTGAGTGCGTGTACTACGTCTTCAGCAGTGTGAGTGCGTGTACCACGTATTCAGCAGTGCGAGTGCGTGAGCCACGTCTTCAGCAGTGAGTGCGTGTACCACGTCTTCAGCAGTGCGAGTGCGTGAGCCCCGTCTTCAGCAGTGTGAGTGCGTGTACCACGTCTTCAGCAGTGTGAGTGCGTGTACCACGTCTTCAGCAGTGTGAGTGCGTGTACCACGTCTTCAGCAGTGTGAGTGCGTGTACCACGTCTTCAGCAGTGTGAGTGCGTGTACCACGTCTTCAGCAGTGTGAGTGGGTGTGCCACGTCCTCAGAAGTGTGAGTTCGTGTGCCACGTCTTCAGCAGTGAGTGCGTGTACCACGTCTTCAGTAGTGTGAGTGCGTGTACCACGTCTTCAGCAGTGAGTGCGTGTACCACGTCTTCAGTAGTGAGTGCTGTACCACGTCTTCAGCAG
>WNWK01008542.1:0-83745 GCA_009830355.1 Cherax destructor | reverse complement strand
TTGATGTGAAGAGTAATGGTGTACATAGGAACAATTATTTGTAGGTTTTCTGTATATTTTAAATTTAAAATCAATGTTACCCTTAATAATAAAAACATCTAGGAAGGGCAATGAGTTATTTACTTCAAATTCAACAGTAAAATTTATAGAATGAGCTAAGCTATTTAATTTAACAAGGAAATTGTTTATGTCTACATTCTTAGGCATAAGGCACAAAATGTCATCAACATATCTATACCACTTAGCTCTATTGGGAAGGATTGTGTTAAGCAATCTTGTTTCGAAAAATTCCATATATAAATTACTAAGAACAGGTGAAAGAGGATTTCCCATTGCCATACCAAACTTCTGAGTGTAAAACTCATCATTAAATACAAATTTTGCATCAACAATACAAAGTTTAATAAGTTTAATGATAGTAGGAACTGGCAATGGTAAATCGTAATTAACCAGTTCTTCAGATAAGAACTTTAGTAAATCATCAACTGGAACTTTTGTAAACAAGGAGGTAACATCAAAACTAACCATATTGAAATCATTTAAATCAGTCAAGGTGCTTAATTTATCAACTAAATCTAAGTTGTTTTTAACATTAAAATTATAAATTTTTCCAACAATTGGGCTCAAAATATCAACAAGCCATTTAGAAAGTTTATAAGAAACTGAACCTATGGAGCTAATAATTGGTCTAACAGGATTACCAGGTTTGTGTGTTTTAATTAATCCATACATATAAGGTAAAGATGGATTAGTGGAAGTAATTTTTAATTAATTCATCTTTGCCCTTCAATAGATGCTTTATTGTTTTATTGAAATTGCTGTTAACAGTTTCTAAGGGATTCTTTCTAAGTTTAGAATAGGTTTCAAAATCATCTAGGAGGCTATTCATTTTATCTTGGTAATTCTTCTTGGTAATTTGGAATTCTTCTATTTTTTCATAGTGGTTGTCTTGCATATTTTGATATCACCTGTTTACTGTGATCTTTTTCCATATATATATATATATATATATATATATATATATATATATATATATATATATATATATGGTCAATACCTTGGCATCCAGCTTTCGCTAGACGTTATTCCAAGGCAGCCAGCTTTCAGGCAGGAGGCTTACAGCTTTTCATCTCATCCCCTGCATGCATCGACACAACTAGAGATTTTTATAATGCTAGGAATTCGCAAGAGCAGGCGAAATATTCACAAACACTGATCTCTGGCCAACGGAGACTCGAACCTACGACCCTCATGACAAGGTACGCAGTGCTTTGCCGACCGTACCACACTGGTCAATACCTTGGCATCCAGCTTTCGCTAGATGTTATTCCAAGGCAGCCAGCTTTCAGGCAGGAGGCTTACAGCTTTAAGCTGTAAGCCTCCTGCCTGAATATATATATATATATATATATATATATATATATATATATATATATATATATATATATATGTCGTGTCGAATAGGTAAAATTTGCGATTTCGGCTTTAATAACAACGCTCTTCTTGCCGAATAAGGTAAGCGAAAATTTGTGTATGCAATAATTTCGTAAAATTAAAAAAATATATTTAATTGTGTTTGTCTATTATTAAATTATTGTAAACTTACATAAAATATATTTAGTTTCATTAGGCTAAATTAATTTTTCACTTGTTATAATAAGGTTAGGTAAGTTTTCTAAGGTTCTTTTGGTAAAAAATTATTATTTTTTAAATTAACATAATTGAAAAAAAATATATTTTTAAACGTATAAGAGAAAATTTTAGAAAGGACTTAATTTTAAATGCGTTCTTGCTAATTGACCAATTTTACCTATTCGGCACCACACACACACACACACACACACACGGAGTACAGTCTAGGGGGCCAGATACTACAAACGTCACTCAAGGAAAAGGATTTTGGGGTGAGTATAACACCAGGCACATCTGAGGCGCACATTAACCAAATAACTGCTGCAGCATATGGGCGCCTAAGAATATCATTCCGGCATCTCAATAAGGAATCGTTCAGGACCCTGTACACCGTGTATGTCACGCCTATATTAGAATATGCAGCACCAGTTTGGAACCCACACCTAACCAAGCATGTATGGAAATTAACGAAAGTGCAAGGGTTTGCAACAAGACTAGTCCCTGAGCTAAGGGGCATGTTCTACGAGGAGAGGTTAAGGGAAATCGACCTGACGACACTGAAGGACAGCAGATATAGGGGGGATATGAATATGATAACGACATATAAAATACTGAGAGTAATTGACAAGGTGGACAGAGACAGAATGTTCCGGTGATGAGATACATCAACAAGGGGTCACAATTAGAAGTTGAAGACTTAGATGAATCACAGGGATGTTAGGAAGTATTTCTTCAGTCACAGAGTTGTCAGGAAGTGCAATAGTCTGGGAAGTGATGTATTGGAGGCAAGATCCATACATAGCTTTAAGAAGAGGTATGATAAAGCTCATGGAGCAGGAAGAGTGACCTAGTAGCGGCCAGTAAAGAGGCGGGGCCAGGTGCTGTGAATCGACCGCTGCAACCACAACTAGGTGAGTACTGTCTTTGCAGAGGCGCTCAGATACAACACCTTACATGTCCCTCCAAACTGCCAATATCCCAAACTCCTCCTTTAAAGTGCAGGCATTGTACTTCCTATTTCCAGGACTCAAGTCCGGCTAACCGGTTTCCCAGAATGCCTTCACAAAATATTACCCTGCTCACACTCCAACAACTCGTCAGGTCCCAAAAACCATTAGTCTTCATTCACTCCTATCTAACACGCTCATGCACGCTTGCTGGAAGTCCAAGCCCCTCGCCCACAAAATCTCCTTTACCCCTCCTCCAACCTTTTTTGGGACGACCCCTAACCCGCGTTCCTTCACCAACAGATACGCTCTCCAAGTCTTTCTACTTTGTTCCATTCTCTCTAAATAACCAAACCACCTCAACAGCCCGTCTTGATCCCTCTGACTAATACTTTTAGTAACTCCACACCTCCTCCTAATTTCCATACTATGAATTTTCTGCATAATATTTACACCACACATTGCCCATAGACACGACATCTCCACTGCCTCCAGCCTCCTCCTCGCTGCAGCATTTACAACCCATGCTTCACACCCTTATAAGAGTGTTGGTTAGACTATACTCCCCATGGATAACGTTATTTGTCTTCACAGATACCTCAACGCACCACTCACCTTTTTTCCTTCATCAATTCTATGGTTAACCTCATCCTTCACAAACCCATCTGCTGACAAGTCAACTCCCAAATATCTGAAAATATTCACTTCTTCAATACTCTCTCTCTTCATCTAAGTCGTTTGATACCCTCATCACCTTACTCTTATCTATGTTCACTTTCAACTTCTTTTACACACCCTCCCAAACTCGCCCACTAACCTTTTCAACTATGTATTTGATTCCCCATAATTTAATCCCACACCTCTTCCCAACACCCTAGCATTTACTTCTTTTACAACCCCATCTATAAATATATTAAACAACCATGGTGACATTACACATCCCTGTCTAAGACCTACTTTTACCGGGAAGTAATCTCCCTCTCTCCTACACACCCTAACCTGAGCCTCACTATCCTCATAAAAACTCTTTACAGCCTTCAGTAACTTACTACCTATTCCATACACTTGCAACATCTCCCACATTGCTCCGCTATTCACTCTATCATATGCTTTTTCTAAATCCATAAATGCAATGAAAACTTCCCTACCTTTATCTAAATACTGTTCACATACATGCTTCAATATAAACACCTGATCTATCTTACCTCTAATTCTTTCAATAACAACCCTACCATACACTTTACCTGGTATACTCAGTAAACCTAATCCCCTATAATTTTTACAGTATATTTTGTCCCCCTTCCCTTGATATAAAGGAATTATTCACGCTATTTGCCAGTCCTTAGGTACCTTCCCCTCTTTCATACATTTATTAAACAAAAATATCACCCACTCCAACACTATATCTCCACCTGCTTTTAGCATTTCTGTCATGATCCCGTCAGTTCCAGCTGCTTTACCCCCTTTCATTCTACGTAATGCCTCACGCACCTCCCCCACACTCACATCCTGCTCTTCTTCACTCCTAAACGATGTTGTACCTCCCTGGCCAGTGCATCAAATTACCGCCTCCCTTTCTTCACCAAAATTTAAAAGTTCCTCAAAATATTCCTGCCATCTATCCAATACCTTCAGCTCCCCATCAACTAACTCCCCTACTCTGTTTTTAAATGATAAATCCATTCTTTCTTTCTCTTTCTCTCTCTCTCTCTCTCTCTTCTCTCTCTCTCTCTCTCTCTCTCTCTCTCTCTATTATATATATATATATATATATATATATATATATATATATATATATATATATATATATATATGTCTGCTCGATTAGGTAAAACTGGTCAATTAGCAAGAACTCATCTAAAATTAAGTCCTTTCTAAAATTTTCTCTTATACTTTTAAAGATATATTTTTTCATTTATGTTAATGTAAGAATTTATAATTTTGTACCAAGAGAAACTTTGAAAACCTACCTAACCTTATTACAACAAGCGCAATTTAATTTAGCCTAATCCAACTAAATATATTTTAGATACGTTAACATTAATTTAATAATAAACAAACACAATGAAATATATTTTTTCGTTATGTTCAGAATGATTTTGGCGACATTATTGCATACACAAATTTTCACTTGTCTTATATGGCAAGGTGAGCGTTGCTATTTAAGCCAAAATCACAAGTTTTACCTAATCGGCACGACAAAATATATATATATATATATATATATATATATATATATATATATATATATATATATATATATATATATATATATATATATATATATATATATATATATATATATATATATATATATATATATATATATATATATATATATATATATATATATATATATATATATATATATATATATATATAGAGAGAGAGAGAAGAGAGAGAGAGAGAGAGTTATCATCCCGCAAATGTAGAGGACATTGAAAATCATTTGTGTTTGAGACTGAGAGGAACAAGAGGACGAGATCCGGGGAAGTAATCAAGCTTGGACGTCCCTAATCAAAGGTAAGCTGCTTACTTAAGAAAATCCAGCTACTGGGCACCACCACACTGACACACACATATACATGGAATATGTAATGTGTGTCAATGTGTTTGTCTGTAAGTGTGTGTGTGTGTGTGTATGTTTGTGTGTGTGTGTATGTTTGCGTGTGTGTGTGTGTGTGTATATGAGTGTGTGTTTGTGTGTGTGTGTGTGTGTGTGTGTGTGTGTGTGTGTGTATGTGTGTGTGTGTGTGTGTGTGTTCTCACATAATTGTCGTTGCATAAGTTGAGTCACAGCTCCTGGCCCCGCCTTTTCGCTTGTCACTACTAGGTCCTATCTCTGCTCCAAGAGCTTTATCGTGTGTGTGAGTATGTGTGTGTACTCACCTATTTGTACTCATCTATTTGTGGTTGCATTGATCGATTTATAACTCCTGTTCCCGTTACATCACTGATTGCTACTAGGTCCTCTCTCTCCCTGCTCCATGAGCTTAATCAAACCTCGTCTTAAAATTATGTATGGTTCCTGCCTCCACTACGTCACTTTCTAGGCTATTCCACTTCCTGACAACTCCATGACTGAAGAAATACTTTCTAACATCCCTTTGACTCATAGGAGTCTTCAACTTCCAATTGTGACCCCTTGTTCCTGTGTCCCATCTCTGGAACATCATATCTTTGTCCACCTTGTTAATTCCTCACAGTATTTTATATGTCGTTATCATGTATTCCCTAACCCACCTGTCCTCCAGTGTCGTCAAGCCGATTTCTCTTACTTTTTCTTCGTAGGAAAATCCCCTTAGCTCTGGGACTAGTCTTGTTGCAAACCTTTGCACTTTCTCTAATTTCTTGATGTGCTTGACCAAGTGTGAGTTCCAAACTGGTGCTGCATACTCCAGTATGGGCCTGATGTACATGGTGTACAGAGTCTTGAACGATTCCTTACTGAGGTATCGGAACGCTATTCTTAGGTTTGCCAGGCGTCCATATGCTGCAGCAGTTATTAAATGGTTGATGTGGGCCTCAGGAGATGTGTTCGGTATTATACTCACCCCAAGATCTTTTTTCTCGAGTGAGGTTTGAAGTCTTTGGTCACCTAGACTATACTCTGTCTGCAGTCTTCTTTGCCCTTCCCCGATCTTCATGACTTTGCATTTTGCGGGGTTAAATTTAAGGAGCCAGTTGCTGGACCAGGCTTGTAGCCTGTCCAGGTCTCTTTGTAGTCCTGCCTGATCCTCATCCGATTTTATTCTCCTCATTAACTTCGCATCATCTGCAAACAGAGACACTTCTGATTCTATTCCTTCCGTTATGTCATTCACATATACCAAAAACAGCACGGGTCTCAGGACTGACCCTTTTGAAACCCCACTCGTCACAGGCGCCCACTCTGACACCTCATCGCTGTCAGATCCTCTAGCTTTTGCATTAACCTCTTGAAAGGAACTGAGTCGAAGGTCTTCTTGCAGTCCAATAAAATGATGCAATCTATTCACCCCCTCTCTCGTGTCTTCCGTTACTTTGTCATAAATCTCCAGAAGGTTTGTGACACAGAATTTTCCTTCCCTGAAAAGGTGCTGGTTGTCGTTTATAAGCTTGAGTCTTTCTAGGTGCTCCACCACTCTCCTCCTGATGATCTTCTCCATGACTTTGCATACTATACACGTCAGTGACACAGGTCTGTAGTTTAATGCCTCGTGTCTGTCTCCTTTCTTAAAAATTGGAACTGCATTTGCTCTCTTCCACACCTCAGGTAGTTGCACAGTTTCAAAAGATGTGTTGAAGGTTTTTGTTAGTGGCACACACAACATCTCTGCTCCCTCTCTAACGACCCACGGAGAGATGTTGTTCAGTCCCACCGCCTTTTAGGTATCAAGTTCATATAGCTTCTTCACCTCCTCCTTGGTTGTGTGTATTTCATGAAGCACTTGTTATTGAATGCCTTGTTGGTGTGCCTCTCTATTCTGACTTCCTGGAGTCCTTCCTGTCTCAACTTTAAATACTTCTTTAAATCTCATGTTGAGCTCCTCACATACTTCTTGGTCGTTTCATGTGAACTCCCCACCTTCCTTCCTCAGCCTGATTACCTGGTCCTTGACTGTTGTTTTCCTCCTGATGTGGCTGTACAACAGCTTCGCGTCAGATTTGACTTTCGATGCTATGTCATTTTCGTATTGTCTCTGAGCCTCTCTTCTTATCTGTGCATATTTGTTTCTGGCTCTTCGGCTAATCTTATTTTCCTGGGTCCTTTGTCTTCTGTACTTTTTCCATTCTCTAGTGCACTTAGTTTTTGCCTCCCTACACTTTTGGATGAACCATGGACTCATTCTGGTCTTCCCAATATTTCTGTTTTCCTTGGGAACAAACCTCTTACTCCTTCTATTTTGTTGTCACATAGTCCACATTTCTTTTTCTGGTTTTCCTGTCAATTCTTTTTCCCACTGAATGTCTTGTAGGAAGCTCCTTATGCCTGTGTAGTCCCCCTTTTGTAGTTTGGCTTCTCTCGTCCTATTCCTGCAACACTCTCCACTTGTAGCTCAACTATGTATTCAAAGCATAGAACCAAATGATCACTAGCTCCAAGGGGCCTTTCGTACATGATATCCTTGATGTCTGAACTACTCAAGGTGAATACTAGGTCCAGTCTTGCTGGATCATCCTCATCTCTCTCTCTGGTAGCGTCTCTAACATGTTAATACATAAGGTTTTCCAGTACCACTTCCATCATCTTGGCTCTCCATGTTTCGGGACTTCCATGGGACTCCAGGTTTTCCCAGTCAATCTCCTTGTGATTGAACTCACCCATAACTAGTAACTTTACTCTACCCATGTGAGCTCTTCTGGCCACTGCGGCTTGTGTGTCTACCATTGCTCTGTTGCTATCTTCGCATTCTTCTCTTGGCCTCCTGCTGTTCTATGGTGGGTTGTACATCACTGAAGTTACCACCTTATGGTCCCCAGACTGGATTGTTCCTATTAGTATATGTAGTCCCTTTCCCCAATTCCATCCATTCCTTCCAGTTCCTTAAACCCCCAACAGTTTTTAATGAGCAGTGTAACTACTCCTCCCCCTCTGCTCCCTTTATATTTCCTCAGGATTTAATTTCCAGGTGGAAAGATTGCATCTGGTATCATCCTGGTGAGTTTCATTCCTGTGAGTGCTATTATGTCTTGGGATGTCTCCTTGATTCTTTGATGCCACTCCTCACATTTATTTGTTATTCTGTCTGCATTTTGTACCAAACCTTCAACTTCTTTTCTAAAACTGTGTTTTGGGGGTACATTGGGGTTGGGGAAGTGGGAAACCTGATGAGAAACTATGTGCAGTTGCTGTGAAGGTGGAGTTTGTAATGAGGTGGGTGGTGTCATTGGGTACGGCATGTGTGTTTTAGGCTAGAATGTTTGGTTGCATTGGGGTTATCCTGGTTGGGGGCTTCTGTAGGTGGTTGTGAGGGAGGTTGTATTTGATGTTCCTCCTGAGTCTAGGTTCTCCTGTCCATCTCCATATTTGCTTCTCTTTCCTCCTTTCGTCATTGTACCCTCTCTTTCAGTTTCTACCTTTCATCTTGTGTTCTGTCGCAGTCAAGATACACCCTCCAGTATGCCAACATGTCCCTTAGTCGTGCTTTCTCCTGCAGTATCCTGTTTCGAGCTGATTCTGCCTTGAAAATCACTTTGACTGGCCGGTTTCTTCTTCTTGCAAACCCCCCAATTCTCAGAAAATTTGTTAATTGGGTTATGTTATCTCCTATTGCTTTCATGATGCTTTCAATCGCTTTTTTCTCCCCTTGTCTTCTTGTTTTGTAAGTTTCCACTTCAACTTCCTGGAGCCCATAAACAAAGACTGATCTCTTCCATACATTCTTCCACTGCATATCCCTATGTATCCCCTGATTCGATTTAGTTGTCTCCATTGCAGCTTTCCTTTCTTCAATCTCTTCACTATCTGTTGTCTCTGGGCCCAGTGGTCTGTCATTTTCCCTTCTCAGCTTTCCCTGGGCACCGCTGTAGTCTGTTAGGGCCTCTACGTACAGCTTAGCTCTTTCATTTTCTACAGTCCCTTCAATTGTTTCTGATGTGATCCTCTTTTTTTCTTGGGCTCCACGATGGTCTGATAGGGCCTCTGCATACAGTTTCACTCCATCATTCCCTACAGTCACCTCGTTTGTGGCTCAAATAGCAGTTTCTAATGTCATGCCTACATTGCTCTTTAATTCTATAGGCTGTTTCAGATTTTTCAGATCCTCTTTTAATCTCTGTATCTTAGCCTCTGCTCCTGCAACTTGCATCTCCCACTTCCTGCTCTCTGCAGCTATCTTCTCCTCCATTTTCATGCTAAGCTCTTCTAGGATCCTTCCCCACTCATGTTCCTTTTTCATGAGGTTTGCTACCCAATTTTCTTTCCCAGACTCTTCCTCCAGTCCCCTGGTTTTCTGTCCTGCTCTCTGGTAACCCATTTTTTTGGTTGCCATAGAATGAAACACGTGTGTATTTCTGTGTGGTTGTTTGTTATGTGTGTTTGTCTGAGTGTGTGTATGTGTGTGTGTGGGGAGGGGGCGTAGGGAGAGAAGGAAGCTGGAGACAGTGGCAAAATTGGAGAGAAGATGGGATGGGAAAAGACGGGGGAATATGGGGAGAGAAAGGAGGAGGGAGAAGCAAATGGGAAGAGAGAATGGGAGAGGGATAGTTGGAAATGGGGAGAAGAAGGGGAGGAGATGGAGGAGGGTGAGAGAGAGAGAGAGGGAGGGTGGGGGGAGAGAGTGTGTGTGGAAATGTGTGGTCTATGTGTGGGTGTGGAACTATATGAGTGTTGGTTTATTTATTGTGTGAAAAGTAGTGGGTGGGATTGTGTGTTATGGTGTATAAGTGTGTATGTTTAGTTTGCGTGTGACACGTAGTCTTCCGTGCTCCTCTACCTGACCTGACCCACAACCATCTGACCTGACCCACAACCATCTGACCTGAACCACAACCATCTGACCTGACCCACAACCACCTACTAGTTTATGTCTTCTATGCTTTTCCTTCTTCCTAGTCTAATAGACATCTATCTGCTCTCCCTGTTCTGCTATAAATTACCAATTGCTGTTCGTTATTGAGTACTTGATAGCTTTATCGTACTAGGAGAGTTGGACCGTTCACAAACAGCTTGGCGGTTAATTGGAACTCAACACCCGACTCCCCGAAAACCACGCATAGATGAGATACTTGCGATGAAGCCTGTAGCAGCTTGTAGCAGCTTGTAGCAGTTTGTAGCAGCCTGTAGATTGTCCAACTCGATATGATGTCCTGGCGTATATCCACTTCCGTTTCTTGTCGATATATATTATAATCTATTCACTGTATTTCTTTCACTGGTCACACATTTAATTCACTTTATTATCTTTCTTGGGTGACACATGTGGCACTGTCGCCTGGAGCACACTAGGCCTTCCCTCTCTGACTTGCTCCACCAAATATCACTCAAATTCACTTATAAAATTGTGACTCTCCCCACACTTATGTGACCCAGGGCAACTTGTAAATCACTTCAAGGATTGTTCACTACCCTGACACACTTAATGACCCCTGCAGTACCCTTAGGTAGCACACAAAACACTTAAATTCACAGAACACTATAGTTGTATGTATGTGTGTGTGTGTGTGTGTGTGTGTGTGTGTGTGTGTTTGTGTGTGTGTGTGTGTGTGTGTGTGTGTGTGTGCACCAGCACCAGCTGAGGCTACTCCGTGAGTACATGCGAGAATGGACAATGGTATACTAACCTTACAGAAACATCAATATTATTATTATTAGCAGCAGCAGCAGCAGCAACAGCAGCAGCAGCAGCAGCAACAGCAGCAGCAGCAGCAGCAGCAGCAGCAGCAGCAGCAGCAGCAGCAGCAGCGTGTCACCAGGAAGGACGAGGAAGACAGACTTCAACAAGAGGAGGAAAAGGAGAGGCTGCCGAAGGCGCAGAAGAAAGGGATGCAAAAGAAGAGGGTGGGGAAGGAGGAGGAAAAGGAAAAAGGAGGAGGAGGAGAGAGTCTCAACAATAGGAATGGTTGTAGGAAGAGGAGGTTGAAGTAGCAGGAGGAAAAAGAGGTGAAGGAGACTGAGGGCGAGCAAAGGAAGATTAATGGACGTTGATTAAAATAAAGCAGCAAGACCATGGGTTTTGAAGGAACATACAAGGGGGGGGAGAGGGATGGAATCATGGTTCTCCCCTTAGTGGGCCATGGCCCCCAAGGGGGCAAGAGCTGGCTATAATAAGTTTCAAGAAAATCTAGAAAATCCTCGCCAAATCCATACGGATTTCTCACATAGGCTTCGAGGCACATTTCTCGATTTACATTTTTTAGGTTAAGTTAGATTAGGTTAGACTAGGTTAAGTTAGGTTGGATTATGTTCACTTACCTTAGTTTGTCCCCTTCCAATAAAAAAAACCTAACCATTTATGCTACAACTGAAATAAATGAAGTGTAAGATAAAGGCGATAAAACTCTTGACGCGCTAACAGAAGAGTGTCATCGCTTTGTCGATTCTAATCAAATCAGCTGATCTCTGTTTGTCCCGGGATGTCACCAGCAACACATGTTAGTTCGCTGACACTGAACAATACATTACTCTTGACTCAAGTATAAATACTCCAGAATTGATGTGGCTGGTCTATTTCACATGGTCTCTGCTCAACGAGTGTGAAATATATCCATCATTGCTTCGCACCCTCCTTTCTTCATATATATATAGTTTATAATTCTGTAATTTTTTTAGTGTTAAATTGGTGTGTGTGTTGACTTTCATACAGTCTACACTTGTTGGAGAACTGATGAAGAGCCACGAGGTTTTCGACGGATTCTTAATGGGGAAATAAAATGAAGTAAGTCCGAATTAAGCTTTTTGGTCTGGTGAATAAGACAACGTTAGCGCCACCTGGGAATCATTATTGGAGAGACGTTTCGACCGTGCAGCAGGCTCTTTTTTTTCAAGTTGTCAAACTTGTCTCCATTAACAAAGTTTCCGGCTTCACGCCTCTGTATTAGAAACGTTTCTTCAATAAAGATAGCCAGGTGTTGCACATGTGTCTTACTCAAGATAGCCAGGTGTTGCACATGTGTCTTACTCAAGATAGCCAGGTGTTGCACATGTGTCTTACTCAAGATAGCCAGGTGTTGCACATGTGTCTTACTCAAGATAGCCAGGTGTTGCACATGTGTCTTACTCAAGATAGCCAGGTGTTGCACATGTGTCTTACTCAAGATAGCCAGGTGTTGCACATGTGTCTTACTCAAGATAGCCAGGTGTTGCACATGTGTCTTACTCAACACATTGCCTCTAGTGTGGACGACTGATCAGATTATTTCCTCCCTGCAGTACCAAACACTTAGCTAAAAGATACATTGGCAGATGAGTGAAAAAATTACATATGCTGCAGTATTCTAGCATAGTTGATAATCCTATAATTTGGAGAACCCTTCAAGGTTCTGTAACAAATCTAGTCGTGAATAAAACATTTGGGGAGGAAAAGCTAAATGTTTGAATACAGAGGATTTTGCTACTCTGAAACCAATCGGCTTACCTGTTTTGATAAACAAATAATAAAAAAATGGACTAGTAGATAACATATACGTGATATTAAAAGAAATGGATAGGGCAGATAGGGACAGGATATTAAAATGAATTGATTGGATATTAAAAGGAAGTGATAGGGACAGAGTGTGAATTAAGAGAACCAGGATCAAGGGGACACAGGTGGAAGCTGAAGACACTGATGAGACAGGGATGTAAGGAAGTATTTCCTTTAGTCTCAGGATGGTTGAAATGTGGAGTGATTTGCACAGTTTCAAGAGTAGATATGATAAGGCTTACAAGATCAGGAATCAACAACAGAGTAGTCTAGTTTAGGTGGGCCCAGGAGCTGACTCGCGACCCTTCGCAAATAGATAAGCACACACACACAGAAAGGAAGTCACGATTTTTAAGAAAGAAGACAGACAGGCAGCACTACAGACCTGTGTCACTGACATGTATAGTATGTATTGTTATGGCGAAGATTACACTGGTCTGCATGATTTTTTTTATTGACTCTATGGTATCTTTTTCGGCATATATGGAAAATAGTGATTCATTGTGTTTTTTATTCCTCTCTATCACGTCAGGTTGTTAAGTTATACGGAAAATTTACTTTTCTCTTTTCGTATAACATAAGTAAATGAGAAAGTGGTATATTACCAATTAAAATGCTTACCTTATATTGAATTAAATGTTAAATCTAATATATTTTTCCCTATTTTCAGATTATTAATATGTCTAGAGGCTGCATAAATTCACCAGACATATTTTGCTATGTCTGCGGGCAATTCACCCTTCAGATTCCCGGAGCAACATTACTCCTGTATTGAAGCGCTGCTACTTTGCTTATTTTGGCTGCAAACTTGGAGACCAGGACAAACCATTTGCACCACACAAAGCTTGCAAGAGTTGCATCAGTAAGCTCCAAATGTGATCAGTTGGAAAACTTAAATGTATGCCCTTTGGAGTACCAATGGTATGGCGGGAGCAGATGAACCACCATGATGACTGCTACTTTTGTATGACTAAAGTAGCTGGATTCAACAAGAAGACTAAAGATCGCATAATATACCCAAATATTCCTTCAGCAATAAGGCTGTTCCACACTCTGAAGATATTCCTGTACCTGTGCCACCTGAGACATGGCAAATTTCATCAGAGTCTGATACCAGTGATTCTAAGCAGATGAAAGTAGACTATGAACCACCAACAAATGACGATCCCAAACCCTTCAACCAAGTTGAGCTCAATGACCTGGTGAGAGACCTTAACCTTCAAAAAGAAAGTGCACAGTTACTTGGCTCTAGACCGAAGGAACATAGGCTTCTAGCTCCTGGAACAACATTCGCTTGGTACCGTCATCGTGAAGCGGAATTCCCTCAGTTCTTTGACAAAGAGGAATCTTTAGTTTTCTGTTCAAATATTTCTGGCCTTATTGAACACATGGGGATGTCATACAAAGCAGATGAATGGAGACTCTTCATTGATTCTTCTAAAAGAAGTTTAAAGGCTGTACTTCTCTACAATAGCAACACAGCTGCATCTGTGCTAATTGGCCATAGTGTCAAAATGTCAGAAACTTACGCAAATATGAAAACACTAATATCTGCAATCAAGTACCAGAATCACAATTTTCTCATTTGTGGTGATTTAAAAGTTATTGTTCTCCTACTAGGTCTTCAAGGCGGATACACCAAGTATCCCTGTTTTCTGTGTCTTTGGGATAGTAGGTCAGACTGGCCACCAAGAACCAGCTTCTTACCCGGAAATCACCATGAAAACTGTGCCACTAGTTGACCCCAAGAAAATTCTGTTCCCACAACTCCACATCAAATTATGGCTTATGAAAAATTTTGTGGAGGCCTTGAACAAGAATGGAACTGCTTTCAAGTACCTGGAATCAAAGTTTTCTCGTATAATTGAAGGCAAGCTAAAGGCAAGAATCTTTGTTGGCCCTCAGATTCGGGAATTGATGAAGAACAAGCATTTTGATGAAGCATTAGCAGGTGTCAAGGTGAAAGCCTGGTTTTCATTCGAGAAGATTGTCCACAACTTCCTGGGAAACAGGCGCTCCCCCGAATATGAAAAAAAATATCCTAGACCTGATTTCAAGTTTTCAACAACTTGGGTCTAGAATGAGTGTGAAGATGTTTTTTTGCACTCACATCTTGACTATTTTGCCAACAATTGTGGGGACTACAGTGAGGAACAAGGAGAGTGGTGGTTCCATCAGGATATTTGCACCATGGAAACTCGATACCAGGGCAAATGGAATGTCAGCATGATGGCGAATTACTGCTGGTCATTGAAACATAATGGTCTCAATGCACAGCACAAGCGAAAATCGAAGCGGTCCTCCTTCCTTTGATTCAATATGTAGGCTAACCATTAGGAGCATATATTTTTTAAAAAAATAATTTGATTTGATTCATGTTGATTTGGAATTAATATGTTCTTAAAACTATCAGAATTTGCTTTTCCATGATTACTTGCCTAATTTTAATAAAGTAACAATTTATTAAAAAATCTCATTTTGTATTATCATTAATTTGTATTTTATTCAAAATCCTTACGTGATAGAGCAAAATGATTTAGATATTTACAATCAACAGCCCAAGAATATGTAAGATCGCAACCATAAATAAAATTAAAAATTATAAACATTCCAAATGCAGATCAGTGTAATCAGAACAGTGGTGGAGCACTTAGCAAGTAACGTGCTCATACATGACAACCAGCACGGCTTCACAGATGGGAAATCCTTCATCACGAACCTTGTGTTTTAACTCTCCCAGAACACTCTGGCATGCTGCAACACACACTAACTTGTGTTGTAACTCTCCCAGAACACTCCAGCATGCTGCAACACACACTAACTTGTGTTGTAACTCTCCCAGAACACTCCAGCATGCTGCAACACACACTAACTTGTGTTGTACCTCTACCAGAACACTCTGGCATGCTGCAACACACACTAACTTGTGTTGTGCCTCTACCAGAACACTCCAGCATGCTGCAACACACAATAACTTGTGTTGTAACTCTCCCAGAACACTCCAGCATGCTGCAACACACACTAACTTGTGTTGTAACTCTCCCAGAACAATCCAACATGCTGCAACACAAACTAACTTGTGTTGTCCAACTCTTGTCTACCGCTCCACAAGATTTTAACATAATGACGGCGAGTTAGCTAACTTAACACTGCTGTGAAGGGTGCCATGTGTTGTGTGACACCTTCTAGAACACTGTTAGTGTCATAAAGGATGCCACGTGTTGTGTGACACCTGCTAGAACACTGTTAGTGCCATAGAGGGTGCCACGTGTTGTGTGACACCTGCTAGAACACTGTTAGTGCCATAGAGTATGCCACGTCTCGAGTGCCTCCGAGCGTTTTGACTCATACATCAACCCTAGTTATTTTGGGTCTCGATTCTCATTAACTTCTCAAAAATATTTAACTCTCATTAAACTTCTCAGAATATACAGACATACGTACATACATTTAATAATAATAATAAAAATAATAATAATAATAATAATAATAATAATAATAATAATAATAATAATAATAATAATAATAATAATAATAATAATAATAATAATAATAATAATAATAATAATAATAATAATAATAATAATAATAAATGTTTATTTCCTTGCAAAGCTTACAATGTGTGGTTTACATATTTTAAAATGTTACTTACAAGGATGGCCTACTAGCAGGCCTAGGCATGCTAGAGGCGAGAATTTGTTTTTAACACTGGAGTTGTCTCCTACTGACGTCGGGTGACCCGACATAGAACATAAAAACATAAGAAAGGAGGAACACTGCAGAAGGCATGTTGGCCCATACTGGGCAAGTCCTTCACAAATCCAACCCACTAACAGAATATTTGCGCCGAAAGAACGTGTGTGTGTGTGTACTTACCTTATTGTACTCACCTAATTGTGCTTCCAGGGGTCGATTCATAGCTCCTGGTACTGCCCCTTCACTGGTCACTACTAGGTCCACTGTCTCCTTGTTCCAAAAGCTTTATCATATCTATTCTTAAAGCTATGTATGGATTCTGCCTCTACTTCATCCCTCTCCAGACTATTCCACTTCCTGACAACTCTGTGACTGAAGAAATACTTCGTAACATCCTTGTGACTCATCTGAGTCTTCATCTTCCAGTTGTGACCCCTTGATGTGTCCCATCTTTAGAACATCCTGTCTCTGTCCACCTTGTAAATTCCTCTCGGTATTTTATATGTCGTTATCATGTTCCCCCTATCCCTCCTGTCCTCTAATGTCGTCAGGTCAATTTCCCTAAACCTCTCCTCGTAGGACATGCCAGTTAGCTCTTTGTCTAATTTCTTGACGTCCTTGACCAGATGTGGGTTCCAAACTGGTGCTGCATACTCCAGTATGGGCGTGACATACACTGTGTACAGAGTCCTGAACGATTCTTTACTAAGGTATCGGAACGCTATTCTTAGGTTTGCTAGTCGCCCATATACTGAAGCAGTTATTTAGTTGATGTGCGGCTCAGGAAATGTGCTCGGTATTATGCTCATTCTGAGATCCTTTTCCATGAGTGAGGTTTGCAGTCTTTGGCCCCTACACTGAACTCTATTTGCAGTCTTCTTTGCCCTTCCCCGATCTTCATGATTTTGCACTTGGTTGGATTAAACTCTGGGAGCCAGTTGCAGGACCAGGTTTGCAGCCTGTCCAGTTCCCTTCGTAGTTCTGCCTGGTCCTCATCCAATTGAATTCTTCTCATTAGTTTCACACTGTCTGGAAACAGAAACACTTCTAACCTTTCCGTCATGTCATTCACATATACCAGAAACAGCACCAGTCCTAGGACCGACCCCTGTGGAACCCCGCTCGTCACAGGCGCCCACTTTGACACCTCGTCGCGTACCATGACTTACTGTTGCCTTCCTGTCAGGTATTCTCTGATCCATTGCAGTGCCTTCAATGATATACCTGCCTGGTCATACAACTTTTGCACTAATCTCTTTTTGAGAAACTGTGTCAAAAGCTTTCCTACAATCCAAGAAAATGCAATCTATCCACCCCTCTCTCTTTTGCCTTACTGCCGTCACCTTGTCATAGAACACCAGTAGGTTTGTGAGAAAAAATTTCCCTTCCCTGAAACTATGCTGGTTGTTGTGAATAAGCTCATTCCTTTCTAGGTGCTCCACCACTTCTCTTCTGATAATCTTCTCCATGACTCTGCCTACTATACATGTCAGTGACACTGGTCTGTAGTTTAGTGGTACGTGTCTGTCTCCCTACTTAAAAATTGGGACTACATTTGCTGTCTTCCACACCTCAGGTAGTCGCCCTGTTCTGATAAAAGTGTTGAAGATTGTTGTTAGTGGTACACATTGCGCCTCTGCTCCCTCTCTTAGGACCCATGGAGAGATGTTGTCTGGCCCCATTGCCTTTGACGAATCTAGTTCACCTCCTCCTTAGTTGTATGTATTGTATGATGGTGTACCCCACCACTCCGGCTTTCTACACCTTAGTTTTGGCCTTTCTACACCTTTGGGTGAACCAAGGGCTCGTCCTGGCCTTCTCATTATTTTTGTTGCCCTGCTGATTTTCCTGCCAATTTTCTTTCCCAGTGAACCTTCTGCAGGAAGTTCCTCATGCCTGTGTAGTCACCTCTTTTGTAGTTTGGCTTCATTCGCCCTGCCCTTCCTGCTTCCCTCTCTACTTGTAACTTCACTATGTATTCGTAGCTCAGGACCACATGATCACTAGCTCCGAGGGGCCTTTCGTATGTTATGTCCACAATGTCTGATCTACTCAAGGTGAGTTCAAGGTCATCCTCTCCTCTCTCTCTGGTAGTGAGGTTTTCCAGTTGATAAATTAGACACATATGCAACACTTGGGTATCTTTATTTAGGAAACGTTTCGCCACACAGTGGCTTCATCAGTCCATACAAAGAAGAATCATGAAGATCAGGAGGAGTTTGAGGTAATCAGTCCCTCGGCCTTGAGTCGATGTAGTCAGTCCATCAATCTTGTAAAGAATACAACATATGTGCGAAGGAGAAGCTTATATACCGTAGGCAGGAGAGGTGCAGCAGTCGTAGGTGGTGTCACATTTGTCCAATGTGGACGTAGGTCGTGCCCAAGGGTTAGGCAAGTGAAGAATTCCCTGTATTAAGATACCAAGATGTCGCTGTGTCAGAAAGGATGTAAATGAATGGTTCAGAGAACCGACGAGTTGATAAATTAGGCACGACCTACTTTCCCATTGGACAAATGTGACACCACCTACGACTGCTGCACCTCTCCTGCCTACGGTATATAAGCTTCTCCTTCGCACATATGTTGCATTCTTTACAAGATTGATGGACTGACTACATCGACTCAAGGCCGAGGGACTGATTACCTCAAACTCCTCCTGATCTTCATGATTCTTCTTTGTATGGACTGATGAAGCCACTGTGTGGCGAAACGTTTCCTCAATAAAGATACCCAAGTGTTGCATATGTGTCTAATTTATCAACTCGTCGGTTCTCTGAACCATTCATTTACAGGTTTTCCAGTACCACCTCCGTTATCTTAGCCCTCCACGTTTCTGGGCCCCCGTGTGGCTCCAGGTTATCCCATTCACTTTCCTTGTGATTGGAGTCATCAACAACCAGGCCCAAATGGGCCTTTCTTGCCACTTCAGCCAGTGTTTCGACCACATCTCTGTTACTCTCATCATGATGAACTTGTCGGTTTTCAAAACCATTTATCACATACTCCTACTGTTCTGTGGTGGGTTATACATCACTGCAACAGTCCGAAGTGTTCCTATTATGTAGCCCCTTTCTTCTTCTCTGTCTTCCCTTGCCATCTCCTCAAAATTCTATTGGTTTTCTATGAGCAGTGCAACTCCTCCACCCCCTCTATTTCTTCTGACTTTCCTCAGGATCTGATATCCAGTTGGAAACATGACGTCTGTTATCATTCCTGTGAGCTTGGTTTCTGTGAGAGCTATGATGTCTGGTGATGCATCTGTGATACCAAACCTTCAGTTTCCTCTCCAACACTGAATTCTGGGGGATTGTGGGAGCTGAGGGAGTAGGAGACCTGGTAGGGTGCTGTGGGGTTCTACTGCGTAGAGTGGGGTGGGGGCTGTGAGTTTGGAATGTGGTTTGTTTTTAGATAATGTGTTTGGTTGCGGGGTTCTGTGGTTGTTTTCGCTTGTTGCTCTGTTCGAATCTGGTTGTCCCCTACTGACTATAGCCTTCTCTCTCTCTCTCTTGCTCCTTTCATCTTTGTTTGTGTGTGTGTATGTATGTGTGTGTGTGTGTGTGTGTGTGTGTGTGTGTGTGTGTGTGTGTGTGTGTGTGAATGACTGCAGGTAACACCCATGAAGACAAAGTGTCAAAAGAGGCTGCTTATTTCGATCTCAATATGAGATCTTCACTTGATGATGATCTCAGATGAAGATTGAAATACAGTCTCTCACTCTTCGCACTGTGTTTTGTTGTCTGCAAGTTGGCTTCCTCACTTCATCAACAAGGGTTCATTGCTGTCACCCGGAAAAGACCCGGGCCGGGACAAGACCGGCGAACCTACAACAACAACAATTGCTTTCAGTTTGGTTATTGAGGATGCTGTGCTCCCAATTGTCCGGTGTTTTCCTTCATTAATTCTTCCAATCGCGTCTTAACCAGGTATCAGAACTTCTCTTTGGTAAACACAATTGAATCGTGAGATGTCTATCAGGGTGATTATTCCCGTTCCTCTCATTTTTTGCCAAGTCCACAGATAGGCTGTCTAGTGAGTTCAAGCTCTTGTTACTGTCTAGTGAGCTCATTATCTAGTTACTGTCCAGCGATCTTAACATCTAGTAACTGTACAGTGAGCTCAACATCTAGTTACTGTCCAGTGAGCTCAACATCTAGTTACTGTCCAGTGAGCTCAACATGTTTACTGGACAGTGTCACTCTAGCTGCTGGGGAGTGAGTCTATAGCAGCACGATTTCTTCCAGAGAACATAGAGAAAATCAAAGAACTTGGAGAGAGTCTCGAAGTATCCAGCACATCTTCGACCAGATGATAGTGACCTCGCCAGGAGCGCGAGCCACAAACCAAGATGCCAGTACTCTCTTTCGGCGCTTTTCTTGGGTCAAAACACCAAACATCTTAATTCTAAGGGTAAAGAAATCTCTGCCATTAAGAGTATTTGAGACCAGGTATATATATATATATATATATATATATATATATATATATATATATATATATATATATATATATATATATATATATATATATATATATATATATATAAGTGGATAAAAGGCTTCAAGAAAGAATATTTGGATTTCTTCCTGATGCCATTTGAATATTCCACTTCTCCTACCACCCCATCTTTTTTTTTTTTTTTTTTACCAATAGGTATATTTTATTACATAATATGGTACAAAAGATTTAAGAGATACTGTTGATATAAAGTTAAGGTGGATATACATTATACAGATTGTGAAGATACATGTCTAGTACATATTGTATCATGTTTGTCCTGATTATAATGCAAATCATCCACTCTTACAGCTGGTGGCGCTGGACAGAATACTAGCATGACATTACCCTGTTGAGTCTTGCCAGCTCATAAAATATATATATATATATATATATATATATATATATATATATATATATATATATATATATATATATATATATATATATATATATATATATGTACCTTCTACAGTCTCGCTGGGTATCTGTCCCATCTTTAAACAGTCCCAGACTAAAAGAGAATTGACTCTCATGTAAAGTTCGGGAATACAAGAACAGAAGTCACAATACTCTCACTAGAACAATTCACAAAAGAACAGTTTTGAGATAAATCGTTAGATGTTTCTCCCCGACCTGGAACATTATAAAGTTAGATGTTTCTCCCCGTCCTTGACCAATATAAAGTTAGATGTTTCTCCCCGTCCTGGACCATTATAAAGTTAGATGTTT
This sequence comes from Cherax destructor, assembly GCA_009830355.1. Taxonomy (NCBI): domain Eukaryota; kingdom Metazoa; phylum Arthropoda; class Malacostraca; order Decapoda; family Parastacidae; genus Cherax; species Cherax destructor. The sequence continues at coordinate 62,138 of WNWK01008542.1, read as the reverse complement.
CTTCCCGTCCTGGACCATTATAAAGTTAGATGTTTCTTCCCGTCCTGGACCATTATAAAGTCACATTTGATATATATTGACTCCCTATATGTTTTTATTTTTACATTTCCCTGTTGTTACGAAAATAATAGCAGGTTACTGCTTATTTCTTCGCTTTTATTGCTCGCGTATTTCTAAACTATATTTCACGTATTTCATGTTCCCTTCCATTATTCCCTCTTTTATCGTGTTTCCCTTCTGCTTATTTTCTCCTCCAACGAACGATGTTACTTGGCTTCAGTGGTGCCCAACGGTGGGATAACTTAGTTATCTGACCCTAGTCAATCATCACTTCCCCTCTCTTCCTTTCTCTGTTTGTATGGGGGAAGAACAAGGCTGCTTGACTGCCTCGCCTCAGTAATGGCAGCACTGGGAAAATTCATTAATTCCATCCTAGTCCCAATTGACGTAAATCCTTTCTCTTCTCAGTTTTCCCCTAATTTGGAGAGGGATCTTTAAACGACACTTTGACCCATCCTGGACTATTATCGAGTCACGATTCAAAGAAAAGGTGAGAAAACAAGCGAACGTTTCGTGTGTTAAGGTGGGCAGAAAGGAAGGAGACAGGAGACGGTTGGTCCCGTGTCATAATTATCTAATACACTCCTCTAGCTTTCACACAGACGCCATCTTGTTGAATCGGCTCTTATACTCAACACTTCCAACATAAATGTTAGTACAGGTTTTGCTTCCTCTTGATATTAAGAACACACTTAAACTCACATCTGTTTTTTTGTTGATCTGGTCTCTCTCTCCTGCCTTCCTCCTCAAGTCTTCTCCTGACCTGTCGCCTGCCTCTCTCTCATCACCTCTACTTACCTCTACATCTGACCTGTTCTCTTGTTTTCTCATATTTTTTTCCAAATAATGACATAAAAGAAAGCTCAGGAAAGACAGAAAAGTCTAAAGTTTCCTCTCCAAATTGTGGATTGTTTGTGAATTGTTCCAGCCACAATTCTGTAGCTCTGTGGGTTTGTCAGTTGTTCCAGCTACGATTCTGTAGCTTTGTGGGTTTGTCAGTTGTTCCAGCCACGATTCTGTAGCTTTGTAGGGTTGTCAGTTGTTCCAGCCACGATTCTGTAGCTTTGTGGGGTTGTCAGTTGTTCCAGCCATTGTATTATACTTTATCCTTCCTCGTTCTTCCTGTACATTTATCACCATGAACAGAGTTGGGATTTCCCGACTTTAGTTGGACTAAAAATCTTGTGTGGTTGTAACTGGGCGTTTACAACTACTGAAAAAAAAAGTGGATCAAAACGTAGAAAAACACGCACCAATAACTTGAAATTTTTTTGCAGACGATGCGAAGTTAATGATAAAAAATAAAATAAAAAATAGTGAGGAGAGGAAAAACCTGCAGCTGGATTTTGGCAAACTGCAAAATTTATTTGATAAATTGTTACTTGATTTCAACTAGAGAATATTTAAGGTTATGAAAACTGAGACGGGGAAAGAATCTGAATACAGACTATGGGGAAAAACAAACTCTAGACCTTACTACACACACACACACACACACACACACACGTGGAGGCAGGAACTATACATAGATTTAAGACGAGGTATGATAAAGCTCATGGAGCAGGGAGAGAGAGGACCTAGTAGCGATCAGTGAAGAGGCGGGGCCAAAAGCTGAGTCTCGACCCCTACAACCACAAATAGGTGAGTACACGCACACACACACACACACATACACATACACACACACATACACACACGCACACACACAAATACACACACGCACACACACATACACACACGCACACACACACATACACACACGCACACACACACGCAGCACCAGTTTGGAACCCACACCTAGCCAAGCACGTGAAAAAGCTCGAGAAAGTGCAAAGGTTTGCAACAAGACTAGTCCCAGAGCTAAGGGGTATGTCCTACGAGGAAAGGTTAACTATATAATACACACAAAACCCGCACATATGTGTATTGTTCCAGTCACGGTATTGTGCCTTTTTTTTTTTTTGTTATTTATAAAGGTTAAGTGAAATCGACCTGACGACACTGGAGAACAGAAGAGATAGGGGGGATATGATAACAACATACAAAATACTGAGAGGAATCGACAAGGTGGACAGAGACAAGATGTTCCAGAGATGGGACACAGCAACAAGGGGTCACAGTTGGAAATTGAAGACTCAGATGAGTCACAGGGATGTTAGGAAGTATTTCTTCAGTCACAGAGTGGTCGGGAAGTAGAATAGTCTGGGAAGTGATGTAGTGGAGGCAGGATCCATACATAGCTTTAAGAAGAGGTAAGATAAAGCTCATGGAGCGGGGAGGGTGATCTAGTAACGGCCAGTGAAGAGGCTGGGCCAGGAGCTGTTACTCGACCCCTGGAACCACAACTAGGTGAGTACACACACACACATACACACACACAAGCATACACATGTGCGCGCACACACACAGACAAGCACCCACAGTACTGTTTCTTGTCTATGTAATGGACATGACAAGAAATCGAGTCACATGTGTTCTTGTTCTCAGATGATGTGAAACTAATAAGGAGAATACAAACAGAAGTAGACCAGAAAAGACTAGAAATGGATCTAGACAAGCAGCAGGATTGGCCTGACAAGTGACTATTAGAATTTAACTTTAACTCCAGCAAATGCAAAAATTATGAAAATCATAGAAGGGCAAAGAAGACCGGAAACAGAGTATAGGCTCGGGGAACAAAGACTGAAAACCTCCCTGAGGAGGACTTCGGAGTCAACATAGTTCCGAATATTTCGCCTGCAGCACATCAAACTCGCTGCAGAAAACTTGAGACTGATAAATTTAAGGGCAGCTTTCAGGAACATTAACAAGGATACATTCTCGACCTTATACATTGCTTATGTCAGACCCATCTTAGAATATACAGCGCCAGTATGCAACACGCATCTGGTAAGCATGCAAAGAAACTGGAAAAATTGCAAAGGTTTGCAACTAAACTAGTCCCAGTGCTGAGAGGTATCACCTATGAGGAGAGGCTACAGGAACCAAACTTGACGACACTAAAGAGAAGGACTAGAGGTGACATGACTACGACGTGTAAAATATTTACAGAAATTGCCAGAGCAGCCAGGAAGTCTGAGAGGCAGGTCTCACGTTCACGAGGTCACAGCCGGAAGTTAAAAAGCAAAAACGAATCACAAGAATATTAGGAAATACTTCTTTAGCCTTTGATATTCTACCTCTGGAACCACAAAAACGTAAGTATACACACGTACACACGTATACAGTTTCCACAACTACACAGGGTTATTAGACATAACAAACTGTGTCTGAGAGTTGAAGGTCACAGTGGTGTTTGAGAACTCTGTCTCTCACACTGGTAGTTCAGCTGTCACACTCTCTCACACTGATAGTTCAGCTGTCACACTCTCTCTCACACTGGTAGTTCAGCTGTCACACTGCTCATGGACTCGACGTGTTCGTTCACTCAATTAATATGTTTTAATATCAAGTGATGTGATTAAAATGACAGAGTGATTTCGCGTACAGTTGATTAAGTTTTTATAATGGATCTGTGGAGGCTGTTATTATTTGCCATGATAATAATAATAATAATGGACCTGTGGAGGCTGTTATTACTGGCGTTGATAATAATAATATTAATGGACCTGTGGAGGCTGTTATTACTGGTGTTGATAATAATAATAATAGACCTGTGGAGGCTGTTATTACTGGTGTTGATAATAATAATATTAATGGACCTGTGGAGGCTGTTATTATTGGTGTTGATAATAATAATAATAGACCTGTGGAGGCTGTTATTATTGGTGTTGATAATAATAATAATAGACCTGTGGAGGCTGTTATTATTGGTGTTGATAATAATAATAATAGACCTGTGGAGGCTGTTATTATTGGCGATGATGATAATAATAACAATGGACCTATGGAGGCTGTTATTACTGGCGTTGATAGTAACAATAATGTACTTGTGGTAGCTATTATTACTGGCGTTGAAAATAATAATTATTTCTCTATTAGAGTCATTTCCCTATGTACATTGAATTATGTTCAATGTATGTGACTTAAACTTAATTATGTTCAGTGTTATTATGTGTGTGTGTGTACTTACCTAATTATACTCACCTAATTGTGGGTGCAGGGGTCGAGACTCAGCTCCTGGCCTCGCCTCTTCACTGATCGCTACTGGGTCCCCTCTCTCCCTGCTCCATGAGCTTTATCATACCTCGTCTTAAAGCTATGTATGGTTCCTGCCTCCACTACATCACTTGCTAGACTATTCCACTTCCTGGCAACTCTATGGCTGAAGAAATACTTCCAAACATCCCTTTGTCTCATCTGAGTCTTCAACTTCCAATTGTGACCCCTTGTTTCTGTGTCCCCTCTCTGGAACATCCTGTCTCTATCTACCTTGTCTATTCCACGCAGTATTTTGTATGTCGTAATCATGTCTCCCCTAACCCTCCTGTCTTCCAGTGTTGTCAGGCCGATTTCCCTTAACCTTTCTTCGTAGGACATTCCCCTTAGCTCTGGAACTAACCTTGTTGCAAACCGTTGCAAACCGTGTGTGTGTATGTTTTCACCGAATTGTGTTTGCGTGGGTTGAGAATTATTTCCTGACCCCGGCTCGAAAACCACCTTGATTCTCATCACTGACTTATGGCCTCTTGGGCCTTATCATAACTACTCCTGAAGCTGTGTATTGAGTTTGCCTCCACCTCTGCCTCATTCAAATCATTGCAATTTTCAACCATCCTGAGGCTTAAGAAATACTTCCTTATATCTCTATGGCTCATAAGAACATAAGAACATAAGAAAGAAGGAACACTGCAGCAGGCCTATGCGAGGCAGATCCAATTCTCCCACCGGCTTAAGCCAATGCCTTAACCTAGTCAGGTAGCCACATTCAATTAAAGGAGGAGCACGGCATCTGACCTAGTAGCACAAGCTAGTCAGGTCCAACTCACACCCACTCATGTATTTATCCAACCTGACCCCGGCTCGAAAACCACCTTGATTCTCATCACTGACTTATGGCCTCTTGGGCCTTATCATAACTACTCCTGAAGCTGTGTATTGAGTTTGCCTCCACCTCTGCCTCATTCAAATCATTGCAATTTTCAACCATCCTGAGGCTTAAGAAATACTTCCTTATATCTCTATGGCTCATAAGAACATAAGAACATAAGAAAGAAGGAACACTGCAGCAGGCTTATGCGATGCAGATCCAATTCTCCCACCGGCTTAAGCCAATGCCTTAACCTAGTCAGGTCAGCCACATTCAATTAAAGGAGGAGCACGGCATCTGACCTAGTAGCACAAGCTAGTCAGGTCCAACTCACACCCACTCATGTATTTATCCAACCTATTTTTAAAACTACACTCATCCACAATTCTGTTACCAAACCAGTGCTTTCATATATCCTTCCTGAATCTGAATTTTTCTAATTTAAAACCATTGCTGCGAGTTTTGTCTATGTTAGATATTTTTAGCACGCCATTTACATCCCCTTTATTAATTCCTGTTCTCCATTTGTACACCTCAATCATATCCCCCTAATTCTACGCCTTTCTAGAGAGTGCAGATTCAGGGCCCTCAGTCTATCCTCATAGGGAAGATTTCTGATACATGGGATCAACTTAGTCATCCTCCTTTGTACATTTTCCAGAGCATTTATATCCATTCTGTAATACGGTGACCAAAACTGTGCAGCATAATCTAAATGAGACCTAACAAAAGATATATAGAGTTGAACAACCTGATGACTTCTATTATTTATACTTCTTGATATGAAGCCCAGGATTCTGTTAGCTTTATTGCGAACACTTATGCACTGTTGTCTTGGTTTCAGATTACTACTAACTAGAACTCCTAAATCCTTTTCGCAATCCGTGATATTAGGCTCTACATTATTTAGTTTATATGTGGCATGGTTATTTTCCTGTCCAACATTTAGAACTTTACTTTTGTCTATATTAAACTGCATCTGCCACTTCTCCGACCACTGCATCAGTCTTTTCAAATCATCCTGGAGTGCTCTAATGTCCTCATTAGAATGAATTGGACGGCCTATTTTGGTGTCATCAGCAAATTTGCTTATGTCGTTATTTATTCCCTCATCTATGTCGTTTATGTAAATTGTGAACACCAAGGGGCCCAACACTGACCCCTGTGGAACACCGCTTGTGACGTTCCCCCCATTCTGATTTCTCCCCATTTATGCAAACTCTCTGCTGCCTATTTGTCAACCATGCCTGTACCCAGGAAAAAATTTCTCCTCCTATTCCGTGTGCCTTAAGTTTCCTCAATAGCCTCTGATGTGGAACTCTTTCGAAAGCCTTACTGAAGTCCATATACACAAAATCATATTTAACACCATGATCTACCTCCTCAAACACCTTAGTGAAGAAAGTTAGAATATTCGTAAGGCAGGAACGCCCCTTTGTAAAATAGTGTTGAGATTCATTAACCAATTTATGCTTTTCAAGATGGCTGCGAATTGCTTCGGCAATTATTTATTCTATAAATTTTCCAACTATGGAAGTAAGACTTATTGGTCTATAGTTCGAAGCTAAGGACCTGTCACCTGCCTTGTAAATAGGTATTACATTTGCCATGTGTGTGTGTTTGTGTGTGTATGTGTGCGTTTGTGTATGTGTATGTGTGTGTGTGTATATGTGTGTGTGTGTATGTGTGTGTATGTGTATATGTATGTGTGTGTGTATGTGTGTGTGTGTGTACTCACCTATTTGTGGTTGCAGGGGTCGAGTCATAGCTCCTTGCCCCGCCTCTTCACTGATTGCTACTAGGTCCTTTCTCTCCTTGCTCCATGAGCTTTATCAAACCTCGTCTTAAAACTATGTATGGTTCCTGCCTCCACTACGTCGCTTTCGAGGCTATTCCACTTCCTGACAACTCTATGACTGAAGAAATACTTCCTAACATCCCTTTGATTCATTGGAGTCTTCAACTTCCAATTGTGACCCCTTGTTTCTGTGTCCCCTCTCTGGAACATCTTGTCTCTGTCCACCTTATCTATTCCTCGCAGTATTTTATATGTCGTTATCATGTCTCCCTTAACCCTTCTGTCCTCTAGTGTCGTCATGCCGATTTTCCTTAACCTTTCTTCGTAGGACAATCCCCTTAGCTCTGGGACTAGTCTTGTTGCAAACCTTTGCACTTTCTCTAATTTCTTGACGTGCTTGACCAGGTGTGGGTTCCAAACTGGTGCTGCATATTCCAGTATGGGCCTGACGTATATGGTGTACAGAGTCTTGAACGATTCCTTATTGAGGTATTGGAACGCTATTCTTAGGTTTGCCAGCCGCCCGTATGCTGCAGCAGTTATCGGATTGATGTGTGCCTCAGGAGATGTGTTCGGTATTATACTCACCCCAAGATCTTTTTCCTTGAGTGAGGTTAGCAGTCTTTGGCCACCTAGACTATACTCTGTCTGCGGTCTTCTTTGCCCTTTCCCGATCTTCATGACTACATTTGGCAGGGTTAAATTCAAGGAGCCAGTTACTGGACCAGGCTTGTAGCCTGTCCAGGTCTCTTTGTAGTCCTGCCTGATCCTCAACTGATTTAATTCTTCTCATTAAATTCACATCATCTGCAAACAGGGACACTTCTGAGTCTATCCCTTCCGTTATGTCATTCATATATACCAAGAACAGTACAGGTCCTAGGACTGACCCTTGTGGAACCCCACTCGTCACAGGTGCCCACTCTGACACCTCGCCACGTACCATGACTCGTTGTTGCCTCCCTGTCAGATATTCTCTGATCCATTGCAGTGCCTTTCCTGTTACGTGTGCCTGATCCTCTAGCTTTTGCATTAACCTCTTGTGAGGAACTGTGTGTGTGTATGTGTGTGTGTGTGTGTGTGTGTGTGTGTACTCACCTAGTTGTGGTTGCAGGGGTCGAGTCATAGCTCCTGGTGTGTGTGTGTGTGATAAATGGTCTAGAAATCCGACAAGTTGAAGAATGAGACACTTATGCAACTTTTGGGAAGCTTTATTGAGAAAACGTTTCGCCACACAGTGGCTTCATCAGTCCAATACAAAGAAGATGGGTAGAAAAATGAAAGGAGTTTGAGGTAATCAGTCCCTCAGCCTAGAACCGATGTGTTCAGTCCATCTGTATCGAAGTACAGCATATGGCCGGAGTGGCTTATATAGTGCAGTCAGTGGAACCATCCACTAGTGTAAGTAGGTTGGACAAGCGTTGAGAAATTCCTTGTATCAAGCTCCCAAGATATTGCAGTGTGTGTCAGTGTCTGACCAACTTACACTAGTGGATGGCTCTGCTGTGTCACCGCCTCCTCTGGCTGCAACTCACCTGACAGCAGTATAGTTTCGCTTCAGTCTCTCAAGTGCTCTCTCGTAACCCACATCTCCGGATCCAGCGTCTTGACGGGGTTCACGGGAGACGCAGAATGTAGAAACGAGGCTGGCGAGAAGCCACGGTATTTATTATTTACGTATCCTGACACTCATTCCACTTGAGGAGGAGTGCCAACTAGCAGAGTGCCAAATTCCCGCAGCAGTCAGCTTAAACGCGGAATCTGGGAGGGACACAAGACGCAGAGTGCCTCAAGAAAAACATCACGGCAGGCACACTTCTGTTTGACGAACCTTCCTTCACGGTGATGGTCGAGGCAAAACACACGAACATGATTTATGATGATGAAAATGATTATTAGTATTAATGATAATAATAATAATAATTGTAATAATAATAATAATTATAATAATAATAATAGTAACAGCAACAACAATAATAATCATAACAAGAAGAACAACAATCTTAACAATAATAATAAAATTAATAATAATAATATGTCATAATAAAAATAATGTTATAATAATAATGTTATAATAAAAATAATGTTATAATAATAATGTTATAATAAAAATTAATAATAATAATAATAATAATAATAATAATAATAATAATAATAATAAAAATAATAATAATATTAATAATAATAGCATCAACAACAAAAATATTCATAACAAGAATATTAATAATAATAATAATAATAACAGTAGAAACAACAATAATAATCATAACAAGAAGAAGAAGAACAACAGAAATAATAATAATAATAATAATAATAATAATAATAATAATAATAATAATAATAATAATAATAATAATAATAATAATAATAATAATAATAATAATAATAATATTAATAATAATAATAAATACAATAATACTACTACTACTAATAATAATTTTCAATTATATATGGGGCAAACTGGCGTCTTTGCATAAAATTGGGAGCCAGCATTTGTTGCTACGGAACTTTAGTCAGGTTTCTGAATAGTTTTTGGTTCTGCTGGGTCAGAGCCAGACGTTTACACAGACACTGTGAAGAGTGTGTGTGGCACAGGTATTAGCAGGTGTTGTTTGACTGTGCTGGTGTTGTTAGTGTTTGTTAGTAGCAAAGTGTGAGTTAAGGTTGTACAAGTCTCTCTCTCTCTCTCTCTCTCTCTCTCTCTCTCTCTCTCTCTCTCTCTCTCTCTCTCTCTCTCTCTCTCTCTCTCTCTCTCTCTCTCTCTCTCTCTCTCTCTCTCTCTCTCTTTTTCTCTCTGTCTCTCTCTTTTACACAGGGTTTTTTGACAAGGTTAGGTTAAGGATCCCTAACTTTATTGACAAGCTATTTACAAGTTAAGGATTCCTAACTTTATTGACAAGTTAAGAGCTGTTACCTACATCAGCTCATCTGAAAGAATTTTTATTGTTATGAAACATACAAGTAGGGAACAGGATAAACTTGGAGTCATCTGTGGGCCAACATTTTCATTTGATCAACTGACTTTATCTCGTTGACATCATAATGGTGTACGAATGTGTTCCAGACTCGAGTCATCCTGGGGATAAATGATCTCAGATGAAGTGATGTTCTGGAGAAGGGTACAGCCAGAGTGAAGTTGCTGCTTTCTGCCCGTCTTGTGGTATAGAATCTTGCTTCTCGCTGTCCTCGAAGTGGATCCAAGTGTGGTACTTTAACAATGTTGGCCTTGTACATACCAGTAAGGCCACACACATCCCTCCTGTGTTGAAGGCTCTGCTGAAATGACAGATCTATCCAGGATGGGTCCAGGCGAGAGATGAGACGTCTTGCTCTGTTCTCTACTCTGTCAAGCAGTCGCAGATGAGAGGGGGGGGCAGGCAAACCAAGAAAGTGGAGCATACTCAAGGTGTGAGCATATTTGTACCTCATACAGAATCTTGTAACCCCTACTGTCAAGAAGATGCGAGATACGTCGAAGTGCTGTAAGCTTCCTGGCTGCCTTGTTTGCAAGATTTACAACATGGTTCTTCATGGTCAGTTTGGAGTCATATTTCACCCCCAAGATATCAACTTCTTCCCAAGGCACCAACTATTACAACCTCAGGTTCAATGGCCTGTTAACCTGAGTGTAAAAGGGAGCTTGGAGCAAAGAAACACAGTAGAAGATGTATTGAAATTGTATTTCCTTCAAAAATCAGTTAGATTAATTCCAGACTTTTGTCTTTTCCTTCACCAAGTATAACAAAGTGCTGTTTACACATATGTACACTATATACAAAGGAGTAGTGTTTAGTGCACGCCACAGTTGTCTAGGCTAAGCAGCAGCCAAAAGACAGACAACTTTCCACAACCAGCTCTATGCAGGAATTCCAATGACAAACCGCGAGTGGTATCCACGTCACCTTTGTCATTGTTAAACTCGCATTTTAATTGGCTGAACCGAGTCGTTGATTTGTTGATGGGGCCCCATCACCAAACCCTTAACGATATTTCGCTGGTTGGAGGGGAGCCTATGTGGGTGTGTTTAACATGCTCCGAATAAAGGTTACATACTCTTTGCATGCAACACCAACACTCTCCCATTCATACTTACTACTGCTCCGGCATTACCATCATGGTGCCTAGAGACCATCATTTGTGTTTTCTCAGGTGCAAATGTTACCTGCCATCGGTTTCCCCAAGCTGATATAGCTCTTAGCTGGTGATTGATGTAGCTTAGAGCAGCAGACATTTCATCTCTTGTTGTTGTTGTTGTAGATTCGCCGGTACTCTCCCGGCCCGGGTGTTTTTCAGATGGTGACCCGGCCTTAGCTCCCTGTCGTGTGAGTGGCTGAGACCTATGTCTCCCATGAGAGGAGGTACAAGTACCCCCTCATCGTCTGGGACCAATTGTCCCCAGGCCTAGCCACGTTCCCCGCCCTCACGGGACTCGTAGGGAGAAGCTAGGCCTCTCTGGTCTGCCATCTTCCCCACCCCAGGGAGGCTAGGGAATGGCAAGCTTGCGAGCTGCAAACTGATGTACGAACCACAGCCCGGTTGGTCAGGTACTGACTTTAGGTGCCTGTCCAGTGCCTTCTTGAAGACAGCCAAGGGTCTATTGGTAATCCCCCTAATATATGCTGGGAGGCAGCATATATTAGGCCCCGGACACTTATGGTGTTGTCTCTCAGTGTACTCGTGGCGCCCCTGCTTTTCATCGGGGAAATGTTGCATCTCCTGCCGAGTCTTTTGCTTTCATAGGGAGTGATTTTCGTGTGAAGGTTTGATACCAATCCCTCCAGGACCTTCCAAGTGTATATTATCATGATTATATACACTTGGAAAATCCTAGAGGGATTAGTACCAAACGTGCACACGAAAATCACTCCCTACAAAAGCAAAAGACTCGGCAGACGATTCAACATCACCCCAATGAAAAGCAAGGGTGCCACTAGCATGTTAAGAGACAACACAATAAGTGTCAGGGGCCCAAGACTGTTCAACTGCCTCCCAGCATGCATAAGGGGGATTACCAATAGACCCCTGGCTGTCTTCAAGCAGGCACTGGACAGGCACCTAAAGTCGATACCTGACCAGCCGGGCTGTGGTTCATACGTTGGATTACGTGTGGCCAGCAGTAACAGCCTGGTTGATCAGGCCCTGATCCACCATGAGACCTGGTCACAGACCGGGCCGCGGGGGCGTTGACCCCCGGAACTCTCTCCAGGTAAACTCCAGGTACCTCTCTCGCCTGCGTTCCAGGGAATACAGATCAAGGACCTTCAACCGTTCCCAGTTATTTAGGTGCTTTATCGTACTTATGTGTACTGTGAAAGTTCTTCGAACACTCTCCAGGTCTGCAATGTCGCCAGCCTTGAAGGGGGCCGTTAGTATACAACAGTATTCCAGCCTAGAGAGAACAAGTGATTTGAAGAGTGTCATCATTGGCTTGGCATCCCTAGTTTTGAAGGTTTTCATTATCCATCCTATCATTTTCCTCGCCGATGAGGTAGATACATTGTTGTGGTCTTTAAAGGCGAGATCCTCTGACATTATCACTCCCAAGTCCATCACATTTCTTTTTCGCTCTATTGTATGGTTAGAATTTGTCGTATACCTTGATACATATTTTATTTCCTCAAGTTTTCCATATCTGAGTAGTTGAAATTTCTCCTCGTTGAACTTCATATTGTTTTGAGTGGCCCATTTGAAGATTTGATTGATGTCCGGTTGGAGTTTTGCAGTGTCAGTTTGCACTGACAGTTTTGACATGGTTCTTGCAGCTAGCCAAGGAGGGTCCCTTGCTGGATCAGGAACTTGCATTTTGGTAGCAAAGTGTTCGGCAAAGAGGTCCACTTTCTCTTGACTACTAGTAGAGGTGGTCCCATCCTGTCAATTTAGAAGTGGAATGAGTTCATCAGGCAGATAACCTTGTCTGTCCTTGACCAGGGACCACCAGGTTTTGGAGCCTACTCTACCTGATGCTAGCTTTCTTATTGTGTCCACCTCCCATTTAGCAATGGCCCACTTTTGAACTTCACTCATATGCCTACAGGCTTGCCTGTGCAAGTTCCTGTTATAGGTGGTAGGATGTGCCTTAAACCTTCGCCATGCCTTGTACTTAGCAGTAACAGCCACAGTACAACGAAATCCAAACCAAGGCTGATCTGTAGGCTTCGTCACATACTGCCGGAAATGGATGTGTTCTTGTTAAGGATGTGTCCCCTTGGAGAAAAGCATTCCAATCGGTGGTGTCGAGCTCAGAGTAAAGGGCTGGCCAATTACCTCTTTTCCATAGCCAGGTTGTACGTGTGGACTCCTCACCTCGTTCTGTTGGGATCTTAAGTGTCGTAAAAACAGCCTTGTGGTCAGACGATCCAACATAACCAAGTAGTTGACAAGTGACTATACCTTCTGCCAGATCACTCACTACTGGGTCAAGTTTCTCATGTCAAACACTACAAGAAGGTCATCAAAGTCCCTCTGTAAAATATGTTGGTTGAGGTCACCGTCAATTATATGTTGACAGTTTTGTTGGAGAAGAAGGGAGTCCACATTTTCCATTAGGAAGTTTATGGGGTCTGCATGAGTAGTAGGGTTTTGTACAGTATGGTCTCTCAAAGGATGCTGCCTTTTCACACCTAGGTGTGAAAATTTTCACACATATGTGCTAGTGACCCTTCTGCCCCGCCCTGAGCCGCCCCGCGTCGCCAACCGCGCCCCCCATGCCCATGCCCAACGCCCCCCATCCCCCTGCGCCGCCCCCCCCAAGATTTACAGGGTTGCCAATTTCACCCTTTTTCGTGAATATTGCAAAATGTTTTAATTTTTGAATTTTTGAATTTTTTTGGGAAGACTCCAATTCCTCGGATCAAGATTTTACCTCGATTTTTCCAATTTTTGAGTCACCCTCCATCTCACACCTCCCACCCTTTACTTCCTTGGATCAAGTTTAACTTCAAATAAAATATACCATCAAATGGTGGACAATTTTTCTCGATATCAATAATACAAAAAAAAAAAAAAAATCAATGATCCACTTCCTCGGATCAAGATTTGAGTACCCCCCCCTATGGGCAATATTATTTCCTCTCTTTATGTAAATTGAACTAAAAATGCCCCATATGGGGTCACCCCTACGGTAGTACAAGTTGAAACAGGCGTGGTGTGAGGTCACACCCCACCAGTGACGTCATCACAAGTAAAACACGTTAAAACAGGATAACACTAATACACATTATTTTTTCTTCATATGCAATACAATTTTCATATACATTTTCCATGTTTTCGGGTTACAGGATAAAAAGTTCCACTCTTTCCATCAATTTTTTCTCAAGTCACAATATTTGTTACTAATTCATCAGAAAGACTCTAGTCCCAACGCCTATAAGGCTTTAGATCAACAAATTTTCAGACGTTCTAATATCCACATCATGTCACAATTTTTCACTTGTTTTCACTCATAACCCACAAAGACACAATTTTTCACGTTTTCAGGTAATAGACCAAAAAGAAAATATTCATAACACAGTGATCTGTTAAGGACCTCCAAGGTATTGGGAGTTGCTCCACCATGTGTTTCCGCACACACCAGGTACTGCTTACTGACGCCCACCACAACACCTGGATCTCCAGATGGCGGCAAGCGAGGTGTGAGGTCACTCTGTGAGGTCACTCTGTGACCTCACTACCACCAACATACCTCATCTCACTCATAACCCACACATGCATACACACACACACAAGATCACAGATCACACATTTTATACACATTCCCTCAAAACACTAACCGAGAACACTATTACTGAGATCACTCATCTCAAAACCACTATGATTACTAAAGCATCACATTTTTAAACATTCCCCCCAAAACACCATTGAACACCACCAAAACACCACTGAATACTCCCAAAACACCACTGAATACTCCCAAAACACCACTGAATACTCCCAAAACACCACTGAATACTACCAAAAACACAATTTTGTATTTTCATTAAAATTTACGCAAAATCCACATTATTTCATTAAAATTCACACACACAAAAAAAACACGTTCTCGACACTTAATGAACATACTTCATCCCAAGCCCCCAACATCAACCACAAACTCCCACAACAATTACAACTTATAACCTCTTATTCACTCTTAATTTAACTTGTCCCAATAATACCCTCATCACCCACAATTTTTTTTCCCAGTTTTAAACTAATTCATCAAAAAAAATCACGTACACTAATGCGCTATGCTATACAAGTTCCACAACAACAACAACACACACACACACACCTACATCTCAAGACAGCTGCTAGCGAGGAGGTGTGAATTCACTCTGTGATCTTACTACCACCAACCTTCCTCATCTCAACAATATAGACAAAAACAGGACACACACATATACTTTTCTCAACAACTGTTAAGAAATATTCTCACATCATCAAGCCTTAACATCTCCCACTAAAATCACCAAAACACACTCATACATCATTTGAATACCACCAAACCACCACTGAATACACTCAAAATGCAATTGAATACACCCAAAACACCATTGAACACCACCAAAACACTCATATAACATTTGAACACCTTCAAAATCACTATCAAACAATTTTTGAATACTCCTAAAACATCGTTTGATTACTACTAAATCACCATTGATTACACCCAAAACACCACTGAATACTACCAAAACACCATTGAATACTACCAAAACACCATTGAATACTGCCAAAACGCCATTGAATATGACCAAAAACACCACTGAATACTACCGAAACACCACTGATTACTACCAAAATACCACTGAATACCTTAAAACAGTATTGATTACTACTAAATCACCATTGATTACACCCAAAACACCATCGAATACTCTCAAATACTCCATTGAATACTGCCAAAACGCCATTGATTACGACCAAAAACCCCACTGAATACTACCGAAACACCACTGATTACTACCAAACACTGAATACTCCCAAAAACACCACTAAATACTACTCCCAAATACACCATTGAATACACCATTGAATACTCCCAAAAACACCACTAAATACTACTCCCAAATACACCATTGAATACTCCCAAAACACCATTGAATGCTGTCAAAGCACCACTGAATACACTCAAAATGCCATTGAATACACCCAAAACATCATTGAATACTACCAAAACACCATCAAACATTAACATATCCCACTAAGATCACCAAAACACACTTAAACATCATTTGAACACCACCAAATCACTCACGTACATCGAATGAACACCATCACCCCATCACACACACATAACTGTAAAGAGTTTTGGTGGATATGTCTCATGTCATGTATTAGTTGGAGGTCATGTTATAGTGTTCATGTCATGGTTTTTGTGATTTTGTCTTATTTTTGGTTATGTCGTAGATTTTTTGGGTGATCAAAGTGAACTCTGGAGAAACAGATTAAATTTTGCAACATTCTCGAAAAATAAAAAAAAACATTAAAAAAAAGTTGTCAACACTTCTGGAAAATTTAGTAAATTTGGCAACACTGGAGAAACAATCTAAAATTTTGCAACGTTCTCGAAAAATAAAAAAAAACATGAAAAAAAGATGGCAACATTTCCGGAAAAAAATAAAAGATGGCAACACTCCCGGAAAATCTGGCAATCCCATTGGCCCTTAGGGGTTAGGGGCGGAGTCAGGTGGCAGGGTAAAAAATATATAAGAAAGGGGTCCAAAAGGGGTCCAAAAGGGGAGGTTACCCCATTCAAAATAATTGGGATAAGCCTCCCTCAAGAAAAGAAATCACTCTGAGACAATGTACACTACTATATATATATATATATATATATATATATATATATATATATATATATATATATATATATATATATATATATATATATATATATATATATATGTCGTCGATTAGGTAAAACTGGTCAATTAGCAAGAACTCATTTAAAATTAAGCCCTTTCAAAAATTTCTCTTATACGTTTAAAGATATATTTTTTCAATTATGTTAATGTAACAATTTATAATTTTGTACCAAGAGAAACTTTGAAAACCTACCTAACCTTATTACAACAAGCGCAATTTAATTTAGCCTAACCCAACTAAATATATTTTAGATACGTTAACATTAATTTAATAATAAACAAACACAATGAAATATATTTTTTCGTTATGTTCAGAATGATTTTGGCGAAATTATTGCATACACAAATTTTCACTTGTCTTATATGGCAAGATGAGCGTTGCTATTTAAGCCAAAACCCAAGTTTTACTTAATCGGCAGACATATATATATATATATATATATATATATATATATATATATATATATATATATATATATATATATATATATATATATATATATATATCAAAAAGCACATTGTAAAAAATAGGCGCTCGGAATTTTGCTATTTTTTCACAGTGCTTGTTTTGCATATTGTGATATCACCTGTTTAGTTTGATCAGATTGCATATATATATATATATATATATATATATATATATATATATATATATATATATATATATATATATATATATATATATATATATATATATATATATGTCGTGCCGATTAGGTAAAACTGGTCAATTAGCAAGAACTCATTTAAAATTAAGTCCTTTCCAAAATTTTCTCTTATACGTTTAAAGATATATTTTTTTAATTTATGTTAATGTAAAATATTATAATTTTGTACCAAGAGAAACTTTGAAAACCTTCCTAACCTTATTACAACAAGCGCAATTTAATTTAGCCTAACCCAACTAAATATATTTTAGATACGTTAACATTAATTTAATAATAAACAAACACAATGAAATATATATTTTTCGTTAGGTTCAGAATGATTTTTGCGAAATTATTGCATACACAAATTTTCGCTTGTCTTATATGGCAAGATGAGCGTTGTATTTAAGCCAAAATCCCGAGTTTTACCTAATCGGCACGACATTATATATATATATATATATATATATATATATATATATATATATATATATATATATATATATATATCAACAAGTTTTCATGGTAAGGGAGAACCAACATATTCTTGGTTGAATAAGTTTGGTTGTCCCTTTTTGGATTGTAAAAAGTATTTCTAGCTATTTTAAAAGATTTATCAATTATGTTTCTTGGGTATTTTAAATCATTAGCTATTTCATAAATTTTAGAGATTTCTTCATCTATGAACTCTGGACTACAAATACGTAAAGCTCTCAAAAACATTGAAGAAAAAAACCGACACTTTAACTCTATCATGATGTGAAGAGTAATAGTGTACATAGGAACAATTATATGTAGGTTTTCTGTAAATTTTGAATTTAATATCAATGTTACCCTTAATAATAAACACATCTAGGAAGGGCAATGAGTTATTTACTTCGAATTCAACAGTAAAATTTATAGAATGAGCTAAGCTATTTAATTTAACAAGGAAATGGTTTATGTCTACATTCTTAGGCATAAGGCACAAAATATCATCAACATATCTATACCACTTAGCTCTATTGGGAAGGATAGTGTTAAGTAATCTTGTTTCGAAAAATTCCATATATAAGTTACTAAGAACAGGTGAAAGAGGATTTCCCATTGCCATACCAAACTTTGAGTGTAAAACTCATCAATAAATACAAATTTTGCATCAACAATACAAAGTTTAATAAGTTTAATGATAGTAGGAACTGGCAATGGTAAATCATAATTAACCAGTTCTTCAGATAAGAAACTTAGTAAATCATCAACTGGAACTTTTGTAAACAAGGAGGTAACATCAAAACTAACCATATTGAAATCATTTAAATCAATCAAGGTGCTTAATTTATCAACTAAATCTAAGTTGTTTTTAACATTAAAATTATAAATTTTTCCAACAATTGGGCTCAAAATATTAACAAGCCATTTAGAAAGTTTATAAGAAACTGAACCTATGGAGCTAATAATTGGTCTAACAGGATTACCAGGTTTGTGTGTTTTTATTAATCCATACATATAAGGTAAAGATGGATTAGTGGAAGTAAATTTTTTAATTAATTCATCTTTGCCCTTCAATAGATGTTTTATTGTTTTATTGAAATTGCTGTTAACAGTTTCTAAGAAATTCTTTCTAAGTTTAGAATAGGTTTCAAAATCATCTAGGAGGTTATTCATTTTATCTTGGTAATCGGTTTCTTTCATAATTACTATTGCATTTATTTTATCTGCTTTAGTAAGACGCAAATTTTTATTATTCAAAAGTGAATCATAAGACTTAAAAAATCTTTGAGGGCAATTGGGAATATTTTGTTTTAACATTGAGCTATATACCATCCCCTTACTAATATTAATTTCATCAGTGGATAAATCAGCTAGGAATACTTTTTACAATCCAAAAAGGGACAACCAACCCTATTCAACCAAGAATATGTTGGTTCTCCCTTACCATGAAAACTTGGTTGATATGCCTTCCTTTCTTAAGAATGTTAATATCAAAGTTGTATTTAAAAATCTTGATACAGTAAAAAGACTTTTGATAAAAAATTCCACCCAAAATGCTGACGGATGTGTCCATAAGATTCCCTGTAAAATATGCGATAAAGATTATTACGGTCAAACTGGTAAAAGTCTTGAACTAAGATTAAAACAACATAAATATAGCATTAGAACTGGACAAGATTCTAATGCTCTATTTATTCATGTGAGAGATTTTAACCATCCAATTGATTTTCAAAATGTTGAGAAGGTTGTATCAAGCAAGTCCATGGTTGAGAGGAATATAATAGAATCATGTTTCATAAAAAGCAGTTTTGAAAATAATATGAATATTTCTTTTGGTTTATATAAATTGGATTCATTTATAATTAATAAAATTTGGGAAGAATTTAATGATAAATTGGACTAATCTTAATTCTTGGGAAGAGTTTCAGGTCCTTTCTTATGTTCCTCTTCACAGAGTCGTGCGATGTTACGCTACTGTGAGGTGTTGTCTTTGTTAGTGTGATGTGACTGTGAGGTGTAGTCTTGCCCCTTATATAAGCCCTTCTTGTCATGTTTCCTTTTATAGTTCCTTGATAATGTGAGTAGTCACGAAAGCGCTTGGAATTCCTCTATTTTTCATAGTGGTTGTCTTGCATATTTTGATATCACCTGTTTACTGTGATCTTTTGCATATATATATATATATATATATAAATATATATATATATATATATATATATATATATATATATATATATATATATATATATATATATATATATATATATATATATATATATATATATATATATATATATATATATATATATATATATGTGTGTGTGTACTCACCTAATTGTACTCACCTAATTGTGGCTTGCAGGGTCGAGACTCAGCTCCTGGCCCCGCCTCTTCGCTGTCTGCTACTGGGTCTCTGCTCTCCCTGCTCCATGAGCTTTATCATACCTTGTCTTAAAACTGTGTATGGTTCCTGCCTCCACTATATCATTCTCTAGTCCATTCCACTTCCTGACTACTCTGTGGCTGAAGAAATGTTTCCTGACATCCCTTTGACTCATCTGAGTCTTCAGCTTCCAGTTGTGTCCCCTTGTTTCTGTGTTCCCTCTCTGAAACAACCTGTCACTATCTACCTTGTCAATTCCCCGCAGTATTTTGTATGTCGTTATCATGTCTCCTCTGACCCTTCTTTCCTCCAGTGTTGTTAGTCCTATTTCCCTCAGCCTTTCTTCATAAGACAGACCCCTGAGTTGTGGAACTAACCTTGTCGCAAACCTTGCACTTCTCTAGTTTCTTGACGTGCTTGACCAGGTGTGGGTTCCAGACTGGTGCTGCATACTCTAGTATGGGCCTGACGTATACGGTATACAGTGTCTTGAACGATTCCTTGTTAAGGTAACGGAACGCTAATCTTAAGTTTGCCAGTCGCCCATATGCTGCCGCAGTTATCTGGTTGATGTGTGCTTCCGGAGACGTGCTTGGTGTTATACTCACCCCAAGGTCTTTCTCCTTTGTTGAGGTTTGTAGCCTTTGTCCACCTAGCCTGTACTCTGTCAGCGGTCTTCTTTGCCCTTCTCCGATCTTCATGACTTTGCATTTGGTGGGGTTAAATTCGAGAAGCCAGTTGCTAGACCAGATGTCAAGCTTGTCCAGGTCACTTTGAAGTCCTGCTTGGTCTTCATCCGATGTGATTCTCCTCATTAATTTCACATCATCTGCGAAAAGAGACACTTCTGAGTCTATCCCATCCGTCATGTCATTCACATATAGCAAGAATAGCACTGGTCCTAGGACTGACCCTGCGGTACACCGCTCGTCACAGGCGCCCACTGTGATACCTCATCACGCACCATGACCCGTTGTTGCCTCCTGAGGTATTCCCTGATCCATTCCAGTGCCCTTCCTGTTATACACGCTTGGTCTTCCATCTTTTTACTAATCTCATTGAGGAACTGTGTCAAAGGCCTTCCTGCAGTCAAGAAAATGCAGTCAACCCACCCTTCTCTCTCTTGCCTTACCTCTGTTACTTTATCATAGAACTCCAGGAGGTTTGTTACACAGGATTTGCCTTCCCTGAAACCGTGCTGTCTGGCGTTGATTAACCTGTTCTGCTCCAGATGCTCCACCATTCTTTTCTGATGATTTTCCAAGACTTTGCACACTATACATGTAAGTGACCGGTCTGTAGTTTAGTGCCTCTTTTTTGTCTCCTTTTTTTAAAGATGGGGGCTACGTTGGCCTTTTCCATATCTCAGGTAGCTGCCCAGTTTCAAGGGATGTGTTGAAAATTTTGGTAAGTGGCACACTCAGAACCTCAGCTCCTTCCCGAAGGACCCATGGTGAGATATTGTCCGGACCCATTGCCTTTGAGGTATCAAGGTCACTGAGTAACTGCTTCACCTCCCCCTCAGATGTGTGTATACCCTCCAGCACTCGATACATCCCTTGTTGGTGATGCACCCCGTCCTGTCTACCCAACTGCCTCCCTTCCTCCACTGTGAATACTGTGTGTGTGTGTGTGTGTGTGTGTGTCTGGTACCAGAGTCCTCGAACACCCTTAAGAACCTGTCTGGTACACATCTTTCTTGCAGAAACTTGAAGAAAAACTTAAACTACATCAACAGAGGATCAGCGTAAGAGCCATGAGGGAAGATCATCTGGAAGTTTAGTGAACCAAGCATAAAACTCACTGGAATTCGGAAGGTTACCTGAAAACGATCATATTCTCCAATTTATGAGTGTCTGGATGGTCGTGGCTGAGTGAAATGGAGGTGATGGATAGGTGGGAAGGTGTTTTGGGTGGTTTGGAAGGAGTGGTGTGTGGTTTGAATGGGGGTAGTGATTGGTTTGGTAGGGATGGTGGATGGTTTGATAAAGGGTGGCGAGTGATTTGATGGGAGGTACACCTGGATGGTGTTCAGGGGGTAAGTGCCCCCTGTCCATGACCAGGCCTTGCGGTGGATCAAGGCCTGATCAACCAGGCTGTTACTGCTGATCGCACGCAATCCAACGTGTGATACACAGCCTGGCTGTTCAGGTACTGACTTTAGGTATCTGTCCACTTCCCTCTTGAAGATTGCAAGGGCTCTATTGGCAATCCTCCTTATGTATGATGGGAGGCAGTTGATCAGTCTTGGGCCCTTGACACTTACCGTGTTATCTTTTAGCGTAAACATGGCCTCCCTGCTTTTCGTTGGGAGGATGTTGCATGCCTCCCCTCCCTGCTTTCGTAGGGAGTGATTTCCTTGTACAGATTTGGGACCAGGCCCTCTACGATTTTCCAAGTGTATATTATGATGTATCTTTCTCGCCTGCACTCCAAGGAGTAAGGTCAAGGGACTTCAAATGTTCCCAGTAATTGAGGTGTTTTACTGTACTTATACATGCAGTTAAAGTTCTCTGTATATTCTACAGGTCATCAATTTTGCGTACCCAGAAAGGAACCTTTAGTGAACAGCAGTACTCCAGCCTAAAAATAATAAATGATTTGAAGAGAATCATCATTCACTTGGCATTCTTGTTTTGAAGGTTCGTGTTATTTATCCTACTCTTTTCATAGCAGATTTGATAGAAACAATGTTGTGATCTTTGAAGACGATATTCTCTGACATTCTCACTCCGATCCAGTTTTTATTTCCTCAAGTTTTCCATAGCGGAGTAATTGAAATTTGTCTTTATTGAATTTCATATTGTTTTCTGTGGCCCATTTGAAGACTTGGATAATGTCCGCTTGGAGATTTGCAGTGTCCTCAATGCATGACACTGTCTTGCAAATTTTGGCATCGTCAGTAAAGGAAGACACGGTGCTGTGGTTTAT
This sequence comes from Cherax destructor, assembly GCA_009830355.1. NCBI lineage: Eukaryota > Metazoa > Arthropoda > Malacostraca > Decapoda > Parastacidae > Cherax > Cherax destructor. Next base: position 39,034 of record WNWK01008542.1, on the reverse strand, counting down.
ACGTCTGTCTATGTCAGTCATGAGGATGAGAATACTAGGGGGTGGTGAGATCTTTGAAGGTGATGGTGTGTGCTTTAATAGTGGTGATGAGTGCTTTGATAGTGGTGGTGAGTGCTTTGATAGTGATGGTGAGTTTTTATTGTTATGGTGAGTGTTTTGATAGTGGTGGTGAGTGCTTTAATAGTGAGAGTGAGTGCTTTGATAGTGATGATGAGTGCTTTGATAGTGATGATGAGTGCTTTGATAGTGATGATGAGTGCTTTGATAGTGATGGTGAGTGCTTTGACAGTGATGATGAGTGCTTTGATAGTGATGGTGAGTGCGTTGATAGTGATGATAAGTGCTTTGATAGTGATGATGAGTGATTTGATAGTGATGATGAGTGCTTTGATAGTGATGAGAATTTAGATAGTGACGGCGACTGCTTTGATAGTGGTGGAGAGTGCTTTGATAGTGGTGGTGAGTGCTTTGATAGTGATGGTGAGTTCTTTGATAGTGATGGTGAGTGTTTTGAGTGGTGGTGAGTTCTTTGATAGTGATGGTGAGTGCTTTGATAGTGGGTGGTGACTGCTTTGATAGCGATGGTGAGTGCTTTGATAGTGATGGTGACTGCTTTGATAGGGGGTGGTGACTACTTTGATAACGATGGTGAGTGCTTTGATAGTGGGTGGTGAGTGGTTTGATAGGGGTGGTGAATGCTTTGATAGTGGTGGTGAGTGCTTTGATAGTGGTGGTGAGTGCTTTGATGGTGGTGGTTAGAGCTTTGATAGTGGGTGGTGAGTGCTTTGACAGTGGTGGTGAGTGCTTTGATAGTGGGTGGTGAGTGCTTTGATAGTGGTGGTGAGTGCTTTGATAGTGGGTGGTGAGTGCTTCGATAGTGGGTGGTGAGTGCTTTGATAGGGGTGGTGAATGCTTTGATAGTGGTGGTGAGTGCTTTGATAGTGGGTGGTGAGTGCTTTGATAGTGGTGGTTAGTGCTTTGATAGTGGGTGGTGAGTGATTTGACAGTGGTGGTGAGTGCTTTGATAGTGGTGGTGAGTGCTTTGATAGTGGGTGGTGAGTGCTTTGATAGTGGGTGGTGAATGCTTTCATAGTGGTGGTGAGTGCTTTGATAGTGGTAGTGAGTTCTTTGATAGTGATGGTGAGTGCTTTGATAGTGGTTGTGAGTGCTTTGATAGTGGGTGGTGAGTTCTTTTATAGTGATGGTGAATGCTTTGATAGTGGTTGTGAGTGCTTTTGATAGTGGGTGGTGAGTGCTTTGAAAGCGATGGTATGTGCTTTGATAGTAGTGGTGAGTGCTTTGATATTGGGTGGTGAGTGCTTTGATAGTGGGAGGTGGATGGTTTGATGGAGGGTGGTGGGTGGTTTGATAGAGGGTGGTGGGTGGTTTGATAGGGGTGGTGGGTGGTTTGATAGAGGGTGGTGGGTGGTTTGATAGGGGTGGTTGGTGGTTTGACAGAGGGTGGTGGGTGGTTTGATAGAGGATGGTGGGTGGTTTGATAGAGGGTGGTGGGTGGTTTGATAGAGGGCGGTGGGTGGTTTGATAGATGGTGGTGGGTGGTTTGATAAAGGGTGGTGGGTGGTTTGATTGCGGGCAGTGTTTGGTTTGATAAGAGGGTGGTGGGTGGTTTGATAGAGGGCGGTGGGTGGTTTGATAGAGGGTGGTGGGTTGTTTGACAGAGGGCAGTGGTTGGTTTGATAAGAGGGTGGTGGGTGGTTTGATAGAGGGTGGTGGGTGGTTTGATAGAGGGCAGTGTTTGGTTTGATAAGAGGGTGGTGGGTGGTTTGATAGAGGGCGGTGGGTGGTTTGATAGAGGGTGGTGGGTTGCTTGACAGAGGGCAGTGGTTGGTTTGATAAGAGGGTGGTGGGTGGTTTGATAGAGGGTGGTGGGTGGTTTGATAGAGGGCAGTGTTTGGTTTGATAAGAGGGTGGTGGGTGGTTTGATAGAGGGCGGTAAGTCACTGAACCTTTAAAACCCGTACCACCGTAAAGGAAGTTGCACTGGTGTCTAACACAGTGAGTCCAGGACTCTTGTACGTACTCTCTGGAAGACCTCCCTCTTCTGCCCTATATTGCGGCTCCATGACCTGCTTCACGTACTCTGAAACACGACACATAGAAACCTGGGTCGCATCCATCAATATTTGTGTGGTGTGTGTTGTCTAATTGGTAAACGAATAGAACGAGGGTCGGAGGCCCCAAACTCAGACACACACACACACACACACACACACACACACACACACACACACGCACACACAAAACCACAATTAGGCGAGTACACACAAAAGCTGGTATGGCGACTAGCGATGTGGCGGGGTCAGGAGCTGTGACTTGACTCCTGCAACCACAAATTTAATACAAATAGATGAGTAAAGAGGAACAAGAGAACTCACCTGGAAGTTGAAAGTATTTCTTCAGCCTCAGGGTTGTCAGGAAGTGGATCAATCAGGAGAGTGTGGTAGTAGAGGCGTCTTCCATACATAACTTTAAGTAGAGGTACGACAAGGTTCCTGAAGCTGGGAAAGAATGGATCCAGCAGTGACCAGCGGAGAGGCGGGGCCAGGAGGTACACACACAGTGTCTCGACACTAGTACATCTTTTAAGGAAATTTTATTGGGCGTCATTAACTAAAATCATTCAAGTGGAAAAGATATTAGGTGGAATAAAAATGTAACTGATATGTATTGGTTTGTTTATTAACTATTTTGGTAAGTGCAAAAATATGGAAGAATAAGTAATTTACCCATATTCAAAATATATCTCGATATTTGTAGATCTGAAATTATAACAACAAATAAAATTAATTTCTTACTACTATTATATAGTTGTAAATACTAGGTATAAAGACGTAATAGAGCAAAAGATTTTTTAGAACGACATTCGGACAATTATTTTCGAAATTTTGCTTTTCCAATTCTGTTCTTCTACAGGTCCTTAGCTGGAACATCCAAGCGAAGCTCTTTTTTCTACAATATATATATACTGCAATCAGTTAGCTCTCTGGAGCAGCAAGGCTGCCTACCTTCCTTCAAAATACTATGATATGAAACAGCATGCTCAAGTCCTTTGCTGTGAGCAGTTAGTGACAGGAAAGCACCGTTGTTCCAGGTACGGATATCTTCATTAAGTGGTACAGTTATCTTGTACCATCTGTGAAGTCACATGGTGTGGGAAGGTTCGAACGACTTGGCCGATGACTTGATCACGAAACTGTGACAGAATTCTCCCCGAAAAATATTGCTCCACTACATCTCTTAATGAGCCTATGACTTGTTTTTCTACATTTTTGCCCTTAGAAACATCTTCATCTTCGGGGAGTCTCTCTGGGTTAATTAAATACTCTTTTGCAGAGAGTATATTCGTGGAAGACGGACTTTCTGTGTGTATACCTGACTGACTCTGTTAATTAGTGTCAGCCTCTCCACGTGCTCTAATCAAGTAAGTGGTGGATACCTCCTCCACAGGTGGCTGTCAATATTACACCTAGTTGTATACTTAACAGCCTGATGTCCTTGTTGACACCTGCTTCCAGGTTCATTACCGGGATGAATGTTCCAGCGTAATTAGTTGCTGAATGAAGCTTGGGGCTGGCATGAGGGTAGGTACATGGAGTGTGGAAAATGACACTTGACCGGCTCAAGAGATTATTCAGCTCTCTTGCCTTATACCAACCGTATATCAGTCAAGGCCCTACCTGCCTTGCACGATATTATGTATTGCAATCTAATCAATGAACAAGGTAAGGAGAGAGCTTTTACCTGACCCCTCGGGTATATTAATTCTTCCTGAGGGTTTCGTGGTCTTGGACTCGTTGAGAGATCAGAGCTGGACGTATCTGAATGTCGTTAATCATAATACCTAACTTTCATTCTGCTTAAACTAACACGTCAGTAATATCCTCGAAAACATTGTCCACTTCCAAGAGTGTGGACCCCAACTCAAGTCCTGAAAGTTTACTAGTAACACTTGAATGAGTCTCAGTATTCTCTCAAGCACGTCACTGAACAGACGTTTGTAGCACACGTCAAATTAGAGGCACCGGTGAACATGTTAATCTGGCTCTCTGTTACTCAAGTCACCGATAACACATTGTGATGTGTGTCCTGATTGGTGCTAAACTGGAGACTACTGGCTCCTGGCCTTCAAGAACAGCCCAACTGAAATTCCGATAGTGCTCTGGGGCACTCTTGTCAAGTATTGACAACTAACTACTCTCCACATGTCAGCACGTCAATCACTATGACAGTCAAAAAGATCGTCAGAGTTCTGAAACCTTAGTGACAAATAGGTCTCATTTCTAATGTTACAGGGAACAAATGCTAGATAAGTGTAAACGTGTCCATGGCACTCTACTGGTGTGAAACTTGTCTCTCAAGGCGGTGGGGAAATTGTTAACCCATACTCGCTTCTCCCCTACGTAGCAGAGGGATACCGGCAGCAGGTGTCCTTGTGTCACGTTGATACTTTATGGGGAACACTGGAACAAACTATGGGGAACACTGGTACATACTAGTGGGGAACACTGGTACACACTACGGGGAACACTGGTACACACTATGGGGAACACTGGTACAAACTATGAGGAACACTGGTACAAACTATGAGGAACACTTGTACAAGGGAATTCAAAAAATCCCACAATATTTTCATTGTATTTCGTGGATATCTTTTTTTTGTAACACGAGAATTGTGGAACTTTGTTTTAACACTGTCACCATCATCTGATATTCAATTGTTTTCAGTGTCTCTTACATCCCACCTGAGAGTGAGGGAAGCTCCACTAAACTTTGAAACAGTGACAATTCTTCTTGTAACTTCCAGATCATTGACTTCCGATTTACTTTTTGCAGGTTTTTTCAACAGCCTCAGCAAATCTATCATCAGTTCTGGAGATATTCTTGGTCGTCACCTTTCCTTAATCTCAAGAAACCTCTTGCCAACACTTTCTTGTTTTATGTACCGTTCAAAATAAATGTTATAGCAGTAACAAACTGTTCCATCTGGCACGTTACAGTACTAAATTGTACCCAAAAGTACAAGAATAAGTAACGTTTCTGCGTTTATAGTGTGCAACAGTATTATCTTGGGAAACACTAAACCCGTAGGAATTATACAGCGCTTATGGGGAGGGGGAGACGATGGAAGGCATTCAGAGGTAATTCAGGGAACTGGAGCACAAATCCAATTCCCTAAATCAAGAGCCCCTCACCAGCATCAAGGAACCTCCATTGAGGTGCGTGTGAGAAAGACTCAGCATAGAGAGTGACTAACAAAAACTAACAAGTCTCTAAACTACTGAGAACAGAGGCAGTGGGCACAGCGTGCTTCAACAATACAGCAGTTCGACAAACAGCAACATTGCACAGAACAGCCATAAACAGCACAACATTATGCAAGGAGAAGAGAGACGCATAAAATGACCCAACTGGGGACAACCGACATGTTTTCCAAGAAAGGTAAAAAAATATAAAACTCGTAAACTAGTGACTACGTCAGTGTCCAGATGAACAAATTAAATCAAGAAACAGACTCAGGACTGAATCATACTGAGCGTCTCACAACGAACGACCACAAAATGTCAAAAAACACTAATTGTAATTAAGTCTCTGGTAACATAGTTCCACAGAGGACAAGAATTAAAGTTCTGAACACCAACGACATCATACTCCATCACAAAAAAAATGAGTCTGTGAGAACAGAGTCTGTGAGAACAGAGTTCTGACAGACAGAGGGAGAGGAGTAGAGTTGTTCCTGGACAATGTAGAGCCAGAGACAGAGTGATGTAGCAGCTGCAGACAAGAGGTGAGGGTCGTTCCCCAGCGGTGTACTACACGTCCCAAACTGCATCACAATTAGCAGACCAGCAAACAAGCGTGTAACAACGCGGGACAGCCAATGAAAACTCTTGGAATCTGTCAGCACCGATTATTATTATTATCATGGGCGAGCGCTAAACCTCATACCTATTATTCAGCGCCTGTAGAAGAGGGAAGGGGGGGGGGGGTTGGATAGAAGGCATTCAGGGTCAATTCAGGAAACTGGAGCACAGATCCAATTCCTTAGACCAAGAGCTCATTTGTGTCAGTACATAAAGTGCTAAATATACAGGACAAGTAATACTAAATTGTTTTCCGATTTCATCCCTCTCACTCAACCCCTTCCCCCTCCCCATCCCTTTCTCCCTCCCCCTCTCCCCTAAAACTCCCCCCTCCCCCTTCCCCCACCAGTTATACAATGCAACTATCGTTCAGATGACGACTTATAAGACATCTTTTTTTTTTTTTTTTTTTTTTACTTTTCGGAATATTTTACTTTTATAAATAATAAAACATTCCAGAAAATTTATCAGAACATTGTGTGATTGTAAGATCCAAGACGGAGGATCTAGAGAAGACACCTTGCTGGTCGAGCAGCAGCACCAGCAGCAGCACCACCAGCAGCACCAGCACCAGCACCAGCAGCAGCACCAGCAGCAGCACCACCAGCAGCACCAGCAGCAGCAGCACCAGCAGCAGCAGCAGCACCAGCAGCAGCAGCAGCAGCAGCAGCACCAGCACCAGCAGCAGCACCACCAGCAGCACCAGCAGCAGCAGCACCAGCAGCAGCAGCAGCGTAAATATTAACTCACTGGACGGCAAATCTACCTAACTGGCAGCCATAAATGTCTAATGGTAACTGAGAAGATAGACTGCTCGACCCACGTAAACACATCTGGGTGGTCACAACTCTGCGAAATCACACACAATCACGCAGCAGTAAACAACAAAACACGTCATCATCTCTAGCACAAATGTTAGTTTTGTTGATTCAGGGAATGAGAAATATTTTGAAATTCGGAAGCTCTTGATTGGTTGGACTCAGCTGCGATTGTTTTATGAAATGTACACCAGATTACAGGATTATATTCTGTATCAAATCAATTAGTTGATTCAATAACACACATCAATGTGTTTGCAACAATTCACTGAGCGCTATCTGCCAACACCAGCCCGAGTACACACAACCAGCCAGCCTGTAACTTTCCCACGCTCCCTCCCACCTCTCCCACACTCAGCCTGTAACTTTCCCACGCTCCCTCCCACCTCTCCCACACTCAGCCTGTAACTTTCCCACGCTCCATCCCACCTCTTCTACACTCAGCCTGTAACTTTCCCACGCTCCCTCCCACCTCTCCCACACTCAGCCTGTAACTTTCCCACGCTCCCTCCCACCTCTCCCACACTCAGCCTGTAACTTTCCCACGCTCCCTCCCACCTCTCCCACTCAGCCTGTAACTTTCCCACGCTCCCTCCACCTCTCCCACACTCAGCCTGTAACTTTCCACGCTCCTCCACCTCCCACACTCAGCCTGTAACTTTCCCACGCTCCATCCACCTCTTCTACACTCAGCCTGTAACTTTCCACGCTCCTCCACCTCCCCCACACTCAGCCTGTAACTTTCCACGCTCCCTCCACCTCTCCACCTCAGCCTGTAACTTTCCCACGCTCCATCCCACCTCTTCCACACTCAGCCTGTAACTTTCCCACGCTCCCTCCCACCTCTCCCACACTCAGCCTGTAACTTTCCCATGCTCCCTCCCACCTCTCCCACACTTAACCTAAAAATTTCCCTCACTCCCTCCCACCTCTCCCATACTCAGCCTGTAACTTTCCCAGGCTCTATCTCTCTCCACACTCAGCCTGTAACTTTCTCACGCTTCCTCCCACTCACCCATACTCAGCCTGAACTTTCCTCACGCTCCCTTCCACCTTCTCCACACTCAGCCTGTAACTTTCCCACGCTCCCTCCCACCTCTCCCACACTCAGCCTGTAACTTTCCCACGCTCCCTCCCACCTCTCCCACACTCAGCCTGTAACTTTCCACGCTCCACCACCTCTCCCACACTCAGCCTGTAACTTTCCACGCTCCCTCCACCTCTCCCACACTCAGCCTGTAACTTTCCACGCTCCCTCCCACCTCTCCCACACTCAGCCTGTAACTTTCCACGCTCCTCCACCTCTCCACCTCAGCCTGTAACTTTCACGCTCCTCCCACCTCTCCCACCTCAGCCTGTAACTTTCCACGCTCCCTCCCACCTCTCCCACACTCAGCCTGTAACTTTCCCACGCTCCATCCCACCTCTTCCACACTCAGCCTGTAACTTTCCCACGCTCCCTCCCACCTCTCCCACACTCAGCCTGTAACTTTCCCATGCTCCCTCCCACCTCTCCCACACTTAACCTGAAAATTTCCCTCACTCCCTCCCACCTCTCCCATACTCAGCCTGTAACTTTCCCAGGCTCTATCTCCTCTCCCACACTCAGCCTGTAACTTTCTCACGCTTCCTCCCAACTCACCCATACTCAGCCTGTAACTTTCCCACGCTCCCTTCCACCTCTCCCACACTCAGCCTGTAACTTTCCAATGCTCCCTCCCACCTCTCCCACACTCAGCCTGTAACTTTCCCAGGCTCCCTCCCACCTCTCCCACACTCAGCCTGTAACTTTCCCAGGCTCCCTCCCACCTCTTCCATACTCAGCCTGTAACTTTCCCACGCTCCCTCCCACCTCTCCCACACTCAACCTGAAACTGTCCCACACTCCCTCCCACCTCTCCCACACCCAGCCTGTAACTTTCCCATGCTCCCTCCCACCTCTCACATACTCAGCCTGTAACTTTCCCAGGCTCCCTCCCACCTCTTCCATAATCAGCCTGTAACTTTCCCAGCTCCTCCACCTCTCCACACTCAGCCTGAAACTGTCCACACTCCTCCACCTCTCCCACACCCAGCCTGTAACTTTCCCATGCTCCTTCCCACCTCTCCCACACTCAGCCTGTAACTTTCCAATGCTCCCTCCCACCTCTCCCACACTCAGCCTGTAACTTTCCCAGGCTCCATCCCACCTCTCCCACACTCAGCCTGTAACTTTCCCAGGCTCCCTTCCACCTCTCCCATACTCAGCCTATAACTTTCCCATGCTTCCTCCCACCTTTCCAACACCCAGACTGTAACTTTCCCATGCTCCCTCTCACCTCTCCAACGCTCAGCCTGTAACTTTCCCATGCTCCCTCCCACCTCTCACATACTCAGCCTGTAACTTTCCCAGGCTCCCTCCCACCTCTTCCATACTCAGCCTGTAACTTTCCCACGCTCCCTCCCACCTCTCCCACACTCAACCTGAAACTTTCCCACTCCCTCCCACCTCTCCCACACCCAGCCTGTAACTTTCCCATGCTCCCTCCTACCTCTCCCACACTCAGCCTGTAACTTTCCCATGCTCCTTCCCACCTCTCACATACTGAGCCTGTAACTTTCCCAGGCTCCCTCCCACCTCTTCCATACTCAGTCTGTAACTTTCCCAGGCTCCCTCCCACCTCTCTCAAACTCAACCTGAAACTTTCCCACACTCCCTCCCACCTCTCCCACACTCAGCCTGTAACTTTCCCAGGCTCCCTCCCACCTCTCTCATACTCAGCCTGTAACTTTCCCACGCTCTTTTACACCTCTCCTATACTCAGCCTGTAATTTTTAAAGGCTCCCTCCCACCTCTCCCACACTCAGCCTGTAACTTTCTCACGCTTCCTCCCACGTCACCCATACTCAGCCTGTAACTTTCCCATGCTCTCTCCCACCTCTCCCACACTCAGCTTGTAACTCTCCCACGCTCCCTCCCACTCTCAACATGTAACTTTCCCACACTCCTCCCATATCTCCCACACTCAACTTGTAACTTTCTCAGGCTCCCTCCCACCTCTCCCACACTCAGCCTGTAACTTTCCCACGCTCCCTCCCACCTCTTCCACACTCAGCCTGTAACTTTCCCACGCTCCCTCCCACCTCTTCCACACTCAGCCTGTAACTTTCACGCTCCCTCCCACCTCTCCCACACTCAGCCTGTAACTTTCCCACGCTCCCTCCCACCTCTCCCACACTCAGCCTGTAACTTTCCCACGCTCCCTCCTACCTCTCCCACACTCAGCCTGTAACTTTCCACGCTCCATCCCACCTCTTCCACACTCAGCCTGTAACTTTCCCACGCTCCCTCCCACCTCTCCCACACTCAGCCTGTAACTTTCCCATGCTCCCTCCCACCTCTCCCACACTTAACCTGAAACTTTCCCTCACTCCATCCCACCTCTCCCATACTCAGCCTGTAACTTTCCCAGGCTCTCTCTCCTCTCCCACACTCAGCCTGTAACTTTCTCACGCTTCCTCCCACGTCACCCATACTCAGCCTGTAACTTTCCCATGCTCCCTCCCACCTCTCCCACACTCAGCCTGTAACTCTCCCACGCTCCCTTCCACTCTCAACATGTAACTTTCCACACTCCTCTCATATCTCCCACACTCAACTTCTAACTTTCTCAGGCTCCCTCCCACCTCTCCCACATCCAGCCTGTAACTTTCCCAGGCTCCATTTCACCTCTCCCACACTCAGCCTGTAACTTTCCCAGGCTCCCTCCCACCTCTCCCACACCCTCCTGTAAATTTCCCAGGCTCCCTCCCACCTCTCCCTCACCCAGCCTTTAACTTTCCCAGGCTCCCTCCCACCTGTCCCATACTCAGCCTGTAACTTTCCCATGCTCCCTCCCACCTCTCCCATACTCAACCTGTAAGTTTCCCAGGTTCCCTCCCACCTCTCCCACACTCAGCCTGTAACTTTCCCACGCCTCACCCATCTCTCCCACACTCAACCTGTAACTTTCCCATGCTACCTCCCACTTCTCCTATACTCAGCCTGTAACTTTCCCAGGCTCCCTTCCACCTCTCCCATACTCAGCCTGTGACTTTCCCATGCTACCTCCCACTTCTCCTATACTCAGCCTGTAACTTTCCCACCTCTCCCATACTCAGCCTGTAACTTTCCCACGCTTCCTCCCACTCTCAACCTGTAACTTTACCACGCTCCTCCCACATCTCCCACACTCAACTTGTAACTTTCCCAGGCTCCTCCCACCTCTCCCACACCTTCGTGTAGCTTTCCCAGGCTCCATCCCACCTCTCCCACACCCAGCCTTTAACTTTCCCAGGCTCCTTCCCCTCTCTCATGCTCAGCCTGTAACTTTCCCACGCCCCCTCCCACCTCTACCACACTCAGTCTGTAACTTTCCCACGCCTCTCTCATCTCTCCCACATTCAACCTGTAACTTTCCCATGCTACCTTTCACCTCTCCCATACTCAGCCTGCAACTTTCCCACGCTCCCTCTCACCTCTTCCATACTCAGCCTGTAACTTTCCCACGCCTCTCTCATCTCTCCCACATTCAACCTGTAACTTTCCCATGCTACCTTCTGCCTCTCCCATACTCAGCCTGTAACTTTCCCACGCTCCCTCTCACCTCTCCCATACTCAGCCTGTAACTTTCCCATGCTCCCTCCCACCTCTCACATACTCAGCCTGTAACTTTCCCATGCTCCTTCCCACCTCTCCTATACTTAGCCTGTAACTTTCCCACGCTCCCTCTCACCTGTTCCACACTCAACCTGTAACTTTCCCACGCTCCCTCCCACCTCTCCCACATCCAGCCTGTAACTTTCCCATGCTCCCTCCCACCTCTCCCACATCCAGCCTGTAACTTTCCCTCGCTCCCTCCCACCTCTCCCACACTCAGCCTGTAACTTTCCCATGCTCCCTCCCACCTCTCCTACATCCAGCCTGTAACTTTCCTCGCTCCCTCCCACCTCTCCTACACTAAGCCTGTAACTTTCCCATGCTCCCTCCCACCTCTCCCACATCCAGCCTGTAACTTTCCCTCGCTCCCTCCCACCTCTCCCACACTCAGTCTCTAACTTTCCAACGCTCCCTCCTACCTCACCCATTTTCAGCCTGTAACTTTCACACACTACTTCCCACCTCTCCCATACTCAGCCTGTACTTTTCCAGGCTCCCTCCCACCTCTCCCATACACAGCCTGTAACTTTCCCACGCTCTCTTCCACCTCTCCCATACTCAATCTGTAATTTTCCTACGCTCCCTCCCACCTTTTCTAAACAGAACCTGTAACTCTCCCACGCCTCTCCCACACCCAGCCTGGAACTTTCCCACGCCCTTTTCACCTCTCTCACACCCAACCTGTGTCTGTCCTACACCCATTACACCTCTCTCACACCAGTAACTTCCGTAGAGTCTCCCTCTTACCCCCTACACTGTGGTGGTGGTGAGCTTGTAACCACCTACACCAACTTACCTCACTGTGGTGGTGGTGGTGAGCTTCTAACCCCTACATTAAGTTACATCACTATGGTGGTGGTGTGCTTGTAACCCCCTTCACTAAGTTACCTTACTGTTGTGGTGGTGAGCTTGTAATCCCTTCACTAAGTTACCTCACTGTGGTGGTGGTGAGCTTGTAATCCCCTTCACTAAGTTACCTCACTGTGGTGGTGGTGGTAAGCTTGTAATCCCCTTCACTATGTTACCTCACTGTGGTGGTGGTGGTAAGCTTGTAATCCCCTTCAATAAGTTACCTCACTGTGGTGGTGGTGGTAAGCTTGTAATCCCCTTCACTAAGTTACCTCACTGTGGTGGTGGTGGTGGTAAGCTTGTAATCCCCTTCACTAATTTACCTCACTGTGATGGTGGTGGTAAGTTTGTAATCCCTTTCATTAAGTTACCTCACTGTGGTGGTGGAGGTAGAGGTGAGGTTATGACCCCCTACACTGGGTTGCCTCACTGTAGTGGTGGTGGTGAGGTTGTTAGCCCCTACACTGGGTTACCTCACTGTCGTGGTGGTGTAGAATAGAGAATGTCTGTGGGTTATGACTGTTTAGGTTTGTGATCCATGTCCAGTCATTTGTGGAATCAAGTCCAGAAATCTGCAGTCTCATTTCTTGTTACCTGAATTCTTACCTCTATTACACATGGGCAGTTGTGTTGAGACAGTTGCACTGTGGATCTCCGGTGGAGGGATGCGGGTAGACCCCTACATGTGTCCCCAAAGTACAAGGAATGTGCATTCATTGACTACTTGAGGGTACTTACGTGGAGCGCGGGGGGCGCAGTAGGCCGTGTACATCTGAGATACCTGTATGAGTCACGTATAACCACCTAGTATAGTACCGAAATAGCTGTTATCATGGTGAAATGAATCTATTTCGAGTCATAACATGCTATCGAATGTCACAGTACTTCACTGCACAAGGCCTGTTTTCACTCTCTATAGTTTCGTGCGTGACTCACTGGGGGTAGGCCGGCGCTGCCCGTTTTCCTAGCCAGAGGCACTCATGGAACAAGTGCCCACTGCTCACAATTGTGTAGGTTGGGAGAGGTGATGTATTTACTTAGCTAAATTAATCTAACTCTAACTTAGCTTAAATTCGTATAAGTAGTAGTGTATAGTACATTAGCCTATGGAGGCTTCATTACTAGATTAAGTCTTACAAATTAAGAGTGTATAAAGAATGTGGCACCCCGACTAGGCATAAATGGGTCGACTCCTGCCCCATCCTTACCTCCCAACTTCGTGGTGGTGAGGTTGCGACCCCCTACACTGGGCTTCCTCACTGTGGTGGTGGGGGAGGTCAGGTTCTGACCCTCCCACACTGGGCTACCTCACTGTGGTGGTGGTGGAGGTGAGGTTGTGACCCCCTACACTGGGCTACCTCACTGTGGCAGTGGTGGTGGTGGGATTTTGAATCCCTACTCTGGCCTACCTCACTCTCTGTGGTGGTGGTTTCGAGATTGTGTCCCCCTACACTGGGCTACCTCTCTGTGGGGGGTGGAGAGGCTGTGATCTCCTACAATGGCCTACCTCACTCACTGTGGTGGTGGTTTTGAGGTTATGACCCCCTACAATGGGCTACCTCTCTTTGGTGGTGGAGAGGTTGTGACCCCCTACACTGGGTTAACTCACTGTGGCAGTGGTGGTGGTGAGGTTGTGACCTCCTACACTGGGTTAACTCACTGTGGCAGTGGTGGTGGAGAGGTTGTGACCCCTACACTGGATTAACTCACTGCGGCAGTGGTGGTAGAGAGGTTGTGACCCCTACACTGGGTTAACTCACTGTGGCAGTGGTGGTGGAGAGGTTGTGACCCCTACACTGGGTTAACTCACTGTGGCATTGGTGGTGGTGAGGTTGTGGCCTCCTGCACTGGGTTAACTCACTGTGGCAGTGGTGGTGGTGAGGTTGTGACCCCCTACACTGGGTTACCTCACTGTGGTGGTGGAGAGGTTGTGACCCCCTACACTGGGTTAACTCACTATGGCAGTGGTGATGGTGAGGTTGTGACCCCCTACACTGGGTTACCTCACTGTGGTGGTGTTGTTGGTGGTGGTGAGGTTTCAGTGGCTTGAAAGAATAAGAATTCAACAGCCCATTACCTAGGCTTAATTGCTGGACAGTTTCTCAATTGCAAGCAATCAGTTGGAAAATATTATTATTATTATTATTATTATTATTATTATTATTATTATTATTATTATTATTATTATTATTATTATTATTATTATTATTATTAAAGAGACCCCTCAGTAATGAAACAGGCATCGAGGTATTTCTGTATCTCTTGTGTCAAGAACATATCTTAATGACTTCGGCCTGATATCGAAGACACACATTTAACATTATATACATGTATATATATATATATATATATATATATATATATATATATATATATATATATATATATATATATATATATATATATATATATATATATATATATATATATATATATATATATGCAAGAAAACCACTATGAAAAATAGAAGAATTCCAAGCGCTTTCGTGACTACTCACATTATCAAGGAACTATAAAAGGAAACATGACAAGAAGGCTTATAAAGGGGTAAGACTACACCTCACAGTCACATCACATCTTTTAAAATAGCTCGAAATACTTTTTATAATCCAAAAAGGGACAACCAACTTTATTCAACTAAAAATATGTTGGTTCTCCCTTACCATGAAAACTTGGTTGATATGCCTTCCTTTCTTAAGAATTTTAATATCAAAGTTGTATTTAAAAATCTTGATACAGTAAAAAGACTTTTGATAAAAAATTTCCCCCAAAATGCTGACGGATGTGTCTATAAGATTCCCTGTAAAATATGCGATAAAGTTTATTATGGTCAAACTGGTAAAAGTCTTGAACTAAGATTAAAACAACATAAATATAGCATTAGAACTGGACAAGATTCTAATGCTCTATTTATTCATGTGAGAGACTTTAACCATCCAATTGATTTTCAAAATGCTGAGAAGGTTGTATCAAGCAAGTCCATGGTTGAGAGGAATATAATAGAATCATGTTTCATAAAAAGCAGTTTTGAAAATAATATTAATATTTCTTTTGGTTTATATAAATTGGATTCATTTATAATTAATAAAATATGGGAAGAATTTAATGATAAATTGCACTAATCTTAATTCTTGGGAAGAGTTTCAGGTCCTTTCTTATGTTCCTCTTCACAGAGTCGTGAGATGTTACGCTACTGTGAGGTGTTGTCTTTGTTAGTGTGATGTGACTGTGAGGTGTAGTCTTGCCCCTTTATAAGCCTTCTTGTCATGTTTCCTTTTATAGTTCCTTGATAATGTGAGTAGTCACGAAAGCGCTTGGAATTCTTCTGTTTTTTCATAGTGGTTTTCTTGCATATTTTGATATCACCTGTTTACTGTGATCTTTATATATATATATATATATATATATATATATATATATATATATATATATATATATATATATATATATATATATATATATATATATATATATATATATATATATATATATATATATATATATATATATATATATATATATATATATATATATATATATATATATATATATATATATATATATATAGTGACGAATAGGTAAAATTGTGGTCAATTAGCAAGAACTCATTTCAAATTAAATCCTTTCTAAAATTTTCTCTAATACGTTTAAAGAATATAGGGAGGAAGGACCTCTGGAATTGTCCTGGGGACCCTCATCCTCAGGGAAAAGAATAAACTTGCTTCAGGGAAAACTCAAGGTTCTCCCTGAAGCTGTTTGAAAATATATTTTTTCATTTATGTTTTTGTAAAAATTAATAATTTTGTACCAAAAGAACCTTAGAAAACTTACCTAACCTTATTATAACAAGTACGATTTAATTTAGCCTAATCCAACTAAATATATGAGGTGCCCCGTGGCTTGGTGGCTAAAGCTCTCGCTTCATACGGCGAGGGTCTGCGTTCGATTCCCAGCAAGGGTAGAAACATTGGGCGTGTTTCTAGACGCCGGTTGTCTATGTTCACCCATCAGTAAAATGGGTATCTAGGAGTTAGTCGACTATTGTGGGTCGCATCCTGGGACAAGGACCTAATTTGCCCGAAATGCTTTGCATAACAAGGGGCTTTCTATATAGTAGTATGTCATTGATGTCAGCTAGGCCTGTATACAAATTAGACACATATGCAACATTTGGGTATCTCTATTGAGGAAACGTTTCGCCACACAGTGGCTTCATCAGTCCAATACAAAGTAGAAAGGTGTAAGGAGAGTAGGAGTTTTGAGGTAATCAGTCCCTCGGCCTGGAGTCGATGTGTTCAGTCCATCAATCTTGTAGAAATGACAGCATATGTCCGTAGAGGTAGCTTATATACTGTAGTCAGGTAAGGTGAAGCAGCAGGAGGCGGGGTCATAGTGGTACCATCCACTAGTCGAAGTAGGTCTTCGTCCAAAGGTTGGACAAGTGTTGAAGAATTCGTTTGTATTAAGATCCCAAGATGTTGCTGTGTCAGACAGGGTGTAGATGAATGGTTCAGAGAACTGTCGGTTCTCTGAACCATTCATCTATAGGCCTGTATACCTTGTACATGTACTTGTAGCAAATAAAGATATTATATTATTATTATATATTTTAGATTAGTTTATAATAATTTAATAATAAACAAACACAATGAAATATATTTCTTCGTTAAGTTCAGAATTATTTTTTGCGAAATTCTTGCATACACAAATTTTCGCTTGTATTATTCTGCAAGAAGAGCATTGCTATTTAAGACAAAATCGCTAGTTTTACCTATTCGGCACTGATATATATATATATATATATATATATATATATATATATATATATATATATATATATATATATATATATATATATATATATATATATATATATATATATATATATATATGATTTATGACTAGAGGTTTTGTAAGATGGGGCAGGAAGTAGGATAGGTAAGGATGGGTGGGGGATGAGGAGAAGAGGTAATAAAGGCAAGTGGCCTAACCACTTTGGTGCATTTTAATATAGGTACGTGTGTGTGTGTGTAACATTATTCAAAGGATGGGGGTATACCATGCTACCCATCAACGGCATACATCTATACAGGTTGCATACATGCATGGCACTGAATTCATAGTAGGTATAGGATTTGCTATTCCCTTTTTCTTTTTTCTTTCGCACAGGAGGTTGGTACAGGGCGCTTGTTGGAGATGGCAGTTGCAGGGCGTTTAATGGAGGTTGGCTGCTGCTTTCCTGGAGTTGTTGGTCGGCTGAGCTGTTTCTTAGGTGGTGTTTTCTCGTAGGAGGTTTGCAGGTGTTACATGGCTAGATGTAAGTGTTAATTAGTTAGCCGTAAAGTCTCCAGATATTGGGGTGATTGTATCCTTATTGGACAAAGAATGGCTCCGGTGATACTCATTTTTCTATATCTTCAGGGAGATCACTCAGGATCTTTGGTCTCCGCAAGTTCTCCTTCTGAATGAAGTATCGGAGTCTGTGTTGAAGGGACATCCTGTGGGTAATATATCTATGTACAGTGGTACCTCGGTACACGTCCGCTTTGGAAGAAGTCCAACTTGGTATACGTCCTATTTGGAGGCGAAAATTTTTGCTTGGTATACGACCTTTGTTTGGAATACGAGTCGCGTGCTAGAACTAGTATGGTTCAAAATGAGTCATGACACCGATCTTTTGAAAAATAAGGCAGGAACGAGCCAAGAAAGTGAAGTGTTTAGCTAGCCATGGCTGGTTTGATAATTTTAAAAGAGGATTGACATTCACAGTGTTGTGAGGCATGGACAGGGAGCCAGTGCTGATAAAGATGCCGCCAATGATTTTGCTACAGAGTTTGGGGAATTTGTGGAGTAGGCCTGTTTTGGAAGAAAATGCCTAAGAGGAGAAGTCAAACCTGATGAGCTTCAACCAGGTCCAAATAGGGAAAAGAGACAGGAAAGAGAAGGGGACTCTCCTACCAAACAATAACATTTCCTCCTCCTCCCTTCTCAGCACTATCCTAGTAGGCACTCGACTCTTCCAGCAAAGTAAAGTGAGATTAAATTTGCATTTATTTCATCTAATTCTTTTGTATTTATGTATGTATTTTAGTATTAAACAGTGTTTAAATTACATATTTTAGTGTTTAAATTATTGTCTATTATTATGTCTATTAATAGCAATATATATATATATATATATATATATATATATATATATATATATATATATATATATATATATATATATATATAATATATATATATATATATATATATATATATATATATATATATATATATATATATATATATATATATATATATATATATATATAATATATATATATATACTATATATATATAATATATATATATATATATATATATATATATATATATATATAATATATATATATATATATATATATATATATATATATATATATATATATATATATATATATAAATAAAATATATATATATATATATATATATATATATATATATATATATATATATATATATATGTATGTATGTTTAGAATTCGTAGAACAGGCGAAATATTCACAAACACTAATCTCAGGTCGAAGGAGACTCGAATCTATGAACCTTGGAACAAGGTATGCAGTGCTCTACTCACAGTACCACACTGGTCCAATACCTTGGCGCCCAGCCAACGCTAGACATTTTGGTCCAAGGCAGCCAGCATTCAGGCAGGTGGTGTTAGCTAGTTCATCTCATCCCGTGTGGTACGGTGAGTAGAGCGCTGTGTATCTTGTCCCAAGGTTCGTAGGTTCGAGTCTCCTTCGACCTGAGTTTACCTGGAGAGAGTTCCAGGGGTCAACGCCACCCGCGGCCCGGTCCGTGACTAGGCCTCATAGTGGATCAGGGTCTGATCAACCAGGCTGTTACCGCTGGCCGCACGCAGTCCAACGTACGAACCACAGCCTGGCTGGGCAGATACCGACTTTAAGTGCCTGTACAGTGCCTGAGATTAGTGTTTGTGTATATTTCGCCTGTTCTGCGAATTCTAAACATTGTAAAAATCTCTCGTCGGTCGATGCATGCAGGGATGAGATGAACTAGCTAACACCACCTGCCTGAATGCTGGCTGCCTTGGACCGAAACGTCTAGCGTTGGCTTGGCGCCAAGGTATTGGAAAAGTGTGGTACAGTGAGTAGAGCACTCCGTACCTTGTCCACATGGTATATTAAAGAATGACAACTTATTATGATTAATCATTATTCTTACGTATAGATCGTCTGGGGGAGAAAAAGAATCAATATTAGAGGCATTGCAGCAAAAGTTAGTTGCCAAGTTAGTTTGCTTTATGAAAGTGTGACACTCGTCTCGGTGGCAATCAGTGCCAACTCAGGTGCCAGCCAGCGCTGTTCACATGACCTTACATTCCTGGCAGTACACACTGATATGTCTCACTGCCGTCAACATTTCCTTCACTATATAATACCTGATTGTTGTTTCCCAGTCTCTGTGATAAACTAAGAGTATCATGCCGTAGTAAACGAGGAATCAACCAACAGAGTACCTGAGTACCTGTCTGTTGAACGACTTTGGCTACGAAGTCATGTGTGAACTTTAACTGGGCTGGTTTGACCTCGTGCAGAAAATTTGAGTCAGACCCTAATTAATTATGCTTCCCATGCAGGAAAGGGACATCTATGTAAAGTTCCTCTCTGCAAAAATATGTATATCTTTTCACTTGGGTGGTGGTGGGCAAGCTGCTTCCTCCCGGCACAAGAGTCTCCATAACATAGAAAAGCAAGCAGAAGACTGTTTTACTCTGTTCAATAGTTCAGCGATGTGATGTAGACGTCTTGAAGGACACATCCACCTACCACTCGCCGGAGGACCTCGCTCCTGCATCTGTTATTCTCTGGCTCATTCTGGGATATAAGATAATTAGCTTGCGACGTTAGTTAGAGGCGGTGTATATGAAGATCTCGTAGGATACCAATCAAAACTTGAGGTCCAGTGCAGGCCCACGTGTTGTCTTTGGTGTAACGTGTTGTCCTTGGTGGAACGTGTTGTCCTTGGTGGAACGTGGTGTTGTAATTGGTGGAACGTGGTGTTGTAATAGGTGGAACGTGGTGTTGGCCTTCGTGCAACGTGGTGTTATACTTGGTGGAACGTGTTGTCCTTGGTGGAACGCGGTGTTGTCCTTGGTGGAACGTGGTGTTGTCCTTGGTGGAACGTGGTATTGTCCTTGGCACAGTATGCCACGGTGTAGTGTGTGGCCTAGAAAATTAGAGTGCTCTACCCTCCATTATTGCGATCACGAGGACGCTAAGTTGGTGACAGAGACACGCCGGAGTCCCGGGTAATGAAGCTGCAGGTAATTTAAGACACTTTTAACAAGGGAAAATCTTTATTATACGACCTTTCACTCTCAGTGAGTGAAACACCGCATTAAAAAAAAGTTTCCCCTATAAAACGTATCTTTGAAATTGCCACTACTCGGTGTACACCATCGTCTACAAGTGTTCGAACAGATGCAAAAAAAAAAAAAAATCTACGTCAGCTTTGCTCTGCCATAAACGTAAGTCTCAGTGATTTCCTGGCCACGTACAGGGTTTATGTAATGAGAAAATAGCTGTCCCTGTGGGCCCTACAGATGAGCAGCAAGTTATACAGGGTTCAACTGGACACGGAATGCTACTGACAAGGGAATGCCACTAACAACAGAATGCCACTCAAAACGGAATGCCACTGACAACGAAATGCCACTAACAATGGAATGCCACTAACAACGGAATGCCACTGTCAGAGGTCTGCCACTAACAAGGGAATGCCACTGACAAGGGAATGCCACTAACAAGGGAATGCCACTAACATGGGAATGCCCTAACAAGGAAATGCCTCTAACAAGGGAATGCCACTGACAAGGGAATGCCACTAACAAGGGAATGCCTCTAACAAGGGAATGCCACTAACAAGAGGAATGCCACTAACAGGGTAATGCCACTAACAAGGGAGTATCACTGACAACAGAGCAGTCTAGGCATCGACCTTTTAAATTCTGTCACGTTTTTATTCTGTGGAGAATTTGATGACTTTTGGTGACAAATTTCTGTGCGCTTGACCTAATGGTGTTTTATATGTGTAGCGGTTTATATGGATAGTGATTTATATAGATAGTGTTTTAAATGGATAGTGGTTTATATGGATAGTGGTTTATGTGGATAGTGGTTTACGTGGATGGTGGTTTATATTAATAGCGGTTTATATGGATAGTGTTATATGGATAGTGGTTTATATGGATGGTATTTTTATTTTCTCTTTTTTAATGACTGTAATTTTTAACAGTGTCATAATTTTAGTATGTCGTAACTTGTGATGCATTTCTTTTTTAATATATAAGCACTAAGTTACCTTTGGATCCCAGCGCTCTCCAAAAATTTCACAATCCCTTTCACCCATCATCCAGGCAAAACAATGCGTATGGAGTGGTTGCATGAAAGCCTGTTTAATTGCATGAGCAGAGTGCACATTCATTTTCTCCAAGTAGTCTGCTCTGCCTGCCTGCCTGCCTGCACAGTATCTGCCTTGCCTGCCTGCCTGCCTGCGGAGTATGCATGACTGTCCCTCATAACACTGCCTGGCCGCGTTACCTCCATTCCAGTCTCGGCTTCACTTCAGCATCACTGGCCGTGGCGGACGCTCTTGAATCCCCGCTTCGTAAAAGCTTCTCGGGAACTTGTTGATTGTCCCAGCGCCTAGTCGGACCGCGTTCCTCCGTTAATTAATACATTTTGTGGAGAGAGGAAGATACAAGGGATTATGATTATAATGTCGTTATAGTGTTGAGTATAATGACTGA
The DNA here is from genome assembly GCA_009830355.1 of Cherax destructor. Taxonomy (NCBI): domain Eukaryota; kingdom Metazoa; phylum Arthropoda; class Malacostraca; order Decapoda; family Parastacidae; genus Cherax; species Cherax destructor. The sequence goes on along the minus strand of WNWK01008542.1, from coordinate 16,987 downwards.
AGTATAATGGACTGTAGTATAATGAATGTTTGAAGTATAGTGAATGTTTGTAGTATAATGACTGAAGTATAATGACTGTAGAATAGTGAATATTTGTAGTATAGTGAAAGTTTGTAGTGTAGTGAATGTTTGTAGTATATGAAGTTGAGTATGAATGTTTGTAGTATAGTGAATATTTGTAGTATAGTGAATGTTTGTAGTATAGTGAATGTTTGTAGTATAGTGAATGTTTGTAGTATAGTGAATGTTTGTAGTATAGTGAATGTTTGTAGTATAGTGAATGTTTGTAGTATAGTGAATGTTTGTAGTATAGTGAATGTTTGTAGTATAGTGAATGTTTGTAGTATAGTGAATGTTTGTAGTATAGTGAATGTTTGTAGTATAGTGAATGTTTGTAGTATAGTGAATGTTTGTAGTATAGTGAATGTTTGTAGTATAGTGAATGTTTGTAGTATAGTGAATGTTTGTAGTATAGTGAATGTTTGTAGTATAGTGAATGTTTGTAGTATAGTGAATGTTTGTAGTATAGTGAATGTTTGTAGTATAGTGAATGTTTGTAGTATAGTGAATGTTTGTAGTATAGTGAATGTTTGTAGTATAGTGAATGTTTGTAGTATAGTGAATGTTTGTAGTATAGTGAATGTTTGTAATATAGTGAATGTTTGTAGTATAGTGAATGTTTGTAGTAATGTTTGAGTAAGAATGTTTGTAGTATAGTGAATGTTTGTAGTATAGTGAATGTTTGTAGTATAGTGAATGTTTGAAGCGGAATATTTTAAATATTTTGACTGCAATATTTTTTTAACAAATTTCAAACTAGCATTGATTGTATCAGTGTCACTGCATTACGACCTCTGTATTACGGAACATTGATTATACACGAACACGGTATTACGAAAACTACATAACGAATATTATTACGAACTCTGTATTACGAATTCTTATTGTATGACGATCATTGATTGTATTACGAGAACAGTATTAAGAACGTTGCATTACAAACATTATAAGATGACTGCATTACGAACACTAAATGTATTTTGAATATTGTATTACAAGCAATACATTCGTAAATAACAGTTGCAGTGTTAGCAGTGACTGTTATTACCAACAGTGATTTCTTTCACCAGTTCATTAAGTTCACTGATTACCTAACTTAATCCTCTTTCACACTTTCATTATGATTAAATCCTACTTTTACCGCAAACTTTGAAGGGGGGATTACTTGATGATCACCTGAGCCTTCTCTGCCTGTGGTGCTTACTCTTGGGTTGGTTGACTGGTTGTGTGATGAGTGGGTGGGTTGGTTGACTGGTTGTGTGATGAGTGGGTGGGTTGGTTGACCGGTTGTGTGATGAGTGGGTGGGTTGGTTGACTGGTTGTGTGATGAGTGGGTGGGTTGGTTGACTGGTTGTGTAATGAGTGGGTTGGTTGACTGGTTGTATGATGAGTGGGTGGGTTGGTTGACTGGTTGTATGATGAGTGGGTGGGTTGGTTGACTGGTTGTGTAATGAGTGGGTGGATTGTTGACTGCTTGGTAATGAGTGGGTGGGTTGTTGACTGGTTGTGTAATGAGTGGTGGGTTGGTGACTGGTTTGTAATTAGTGGGTTGGTTGACTGGTTGTTAATGAGTGTGGGTTGTTGACTGGTTGTATGATGAGTGGGTGGTTAGTTGACTGGTTGTGTAATGAGTGGGTGGGTTGGTTGACTGGTTGTGTAATGAGTGGGTGGGTTGGTTGACTGGTTGTTTGATGAGTGGGTGGGTTGGTTGACTGGTTGTGTAATGAGTGGGTGGGTTGGTTGACTGGTTGTATGAGTGGGTGGGTTGGTTGACTGGTTGTGTAATGCGTGGGTGGGTTGGTTGACTGGTTGGGTAATGAGTGGGTGGGTTGGTCGACTGGTTGTATGATGAGTGGGTGGTTGGTTGACTGGTTGTATGATGAGTGGGTGGTTGGTTGGTTGGTGAGCTGTTTGGTTTGGTTGGTTGGTTTATTTATTTTGTTAAAAGCTACTGGTTCCACGAAGATCACCAGGGCTACAAGTCGCATGTACTCTACCAGTTAAGCCTAAGTTAGTCCATTAAATGTCGATAAAATTAAACTCTCATTGTATATAAGCTGAGAGGCATACAACTCTCATTGTATATAACCTGAGAGGCATACAACTCTCATTGTATATAACCTGAGAGGCATTCAACTCTCATTGTATATAACCTGAGAGGCATACGACTCTCATTGTATATAACCTGAGAGGCATACGACTCTCATTGTATATAACCTGAGAGGCATACAACTCTCATTGTATAACCTGAGAGGCATAACTCTCATTGTATATAACCTGAGAGGCATACGACTCTCATTGTATATAACCTGAGAGGCATACGACTCTCATTGTATATAACCTGAGAGGCATGCGACTCTCATTGTATATAACCTGAGAGGCATACAACTCTCATTGTATATAACCTGAGGCATACAAGTCTCAGTGAGCATAACATTGTATACCCACTGTGAACGAGTTATTATTTTTAATCGCCGATTTGAGGAGAGGGTCGAGTGTCCCTCCCTGACTCCACCTGTCAACCTACTGTACATTTGACCGGCATTGGTATTCTGGTGCTGGTTGGTTAGTTACTGGTTGTCAATGGTAATTGTGTCTGTACTCACTTGTTTGTGGTTGCAAGGATCGATTCATAACTCATGGCCCTGCCTTTTCTCTAGTCCACTCTCGTCCTGCTCCAAGAGCCTTGTCGTACCTCTTCCTAAAGCTATGTTCTACTTCCTGATAACTCTAAGGTTGAAGAAATACTTCCTAATATTCCTATGACACGTCTAAGCTGTTAACCTCTAGTTGTGTACCCTTGTTCCTGTGCCTCATCTCTGAAACATTCTGGCCCTGTCCATCTTATCAATCCCTCAGTATTTTATATGTCATTAATATGTCCTCCTTCCCATCCCTCCTGTCCTTCAGTGTCAACAGGTTGATTTCCCTTAACATCTCCTTGTGGGACATTCCCCTTAGCTCTGGGACTAGTCTTGCTGCAAACTTTTCTAATTTTTCCATTTCTTGAAGTGTTTGACCAGGTGTGGGTTCCATACAGGTGCTGCATACTCCAATATGGGCCTGACGTACACGTTGCATAGTGTCTTGAATGACTCCTTACTTAGACGTCGAAACGCTATTCTTAAGTTTGCCAGGCGCCTATATGCTACAGAGGTTATTTGGTTGATGTGCACTTCAGATGTGCTCAGTATGATACTCACCCCAAGATCCTTTTTCCTTGAGAGTTTTGCAGCCTTTGATTCCCTTGGCTGTACTCCGTCTGATGTCTTCTCTGTTCTTCTCCAAACTTCACGACTTTCCACTTGGTGTGTGTGTGTGTGTGAGTACTCACCTAATTGTAGTTGCAGGGGTCGAGACTTAGCTCCTGTTTGTGTGTGTGTGTGTGTGTGTGTGTGTGTGTGTGTGTGTGTGTGTGTGTGTGTGTGTGTGTGTGGGTATTACCCCATTGTCTAGTGCTGTTTGATACTGACACTTGGTGGTCTGTTTAACACTTAGTTGCCACACATTCAACAGAGAGTGAGAGAAAGATTGTCTTAATATAAAAATATATGAATATGATATTTGAAGGATACCTGAAGGAAGCATACGTTCAACGCCCCTGTGGTCTGGGCGTTGTATTATGCACTCAATACCTATTGCGTGGGCGGTAGTCAAAAAAGATTACAAAGGCACATAATGGGTCCAGGGACTGCGGGGCGCCAGTGTTTCACTATTAAACAAATTACAGTAGTAATGAGCTATTTCCATGCTTATATCTGGTTACATTAGTAATGAATTATTTATGCAGACATGAATTCAGTCACAAAAGTATTACAGTGTAGCTTATATGTAGTTTTGAATTATTTATGTTAACTAATATTATGCCAAGTTATGGTTGAATTTAAACAAATTTAAGTGGTTATGAGGTATTCACAATAGTCTAAGTCAGGGTATTTTTCCAGTATGGGCTTTTCTGATAATATTCTGGTAATATACCAACAACGATAGAATCCCCTGACATTTCTTCAACATTAGTGAGTTGTCTCTGAACTCATTGTTACCACATTCCAGCACATAATAACACTGGTTCATATGGCAAAGTTTGCATTTAGTTATGGAAATTTAAAGGACCCCAATGGAAATAAGTCACTCTGTCTGACTTTTTTGGGTTATCCTGGGTTCTCTATGCTGCTATGTAACTGTATTTGTGTATACCTGAATAAACTTACTTACTTACTAGCTGGTGGTGCAACCTGCCAGAGGTAGTGACATCCAGGAGCCTGCTGTTGCATGCACCATAGACATGTGACTCTTGCATGATGATAGGTGGACTGACTGTTGTCAGACTCTCTCAGTCTACATTAAGTCAATGAAGTTCAGTTGAAATTCTTTTCGTATTATTCTCCTCAAACTACTAGTTGACAGCTCAAGGTTGTAATCTACTCTCTCCTTGTAGGCTTATTTATTTGCCAGTTAATCGGTTTTATCATACATCTGAAGACCAGTGTGAAATGGAATCCATGTAAGATGTTGGCTGACTCCACTGTCCACACTCATTACTCAAGATACAGTAGTCTTCACTGTCCACACTCATTACTCAAGATACAGTAGTCCTCACTGTCCACACTCATTACTCAAGATACAGTAGTCTTCACTGTCCACACTCATTACTCAAGATACAGTAGTCTTCACTGTCCACACTCATTACTCAAGATACAGTAGTCCTCACTTTCCACACTCATTACTCAAGATACAGTAGTCCTCACTGTCCACACTCATTACTCAAGATAGAGTAGTCCTCACTGTCCACACTCATTACTCAAGATACAGTAGTCTTCACTGTCCACACTCATTACTCAAGATACAGTAGTCCTCACTGTCCACACTCATTACTCAAGATACAGTAGTCCTCACTGTCCACACTCATTACTCAAGATACAGTAGTCTTCACTGTCCACACTCATTACTCAAGATACAGTAGTCCTCACTGTCCACACTCATTACTCAAGATACAGTAGTCCTCACTGTCCACACTCATTACTCAAGATACAGTAGTCTTCACTGTCCACACTCATTACTCAAGATACAGTAGTCTCCACTGTCCACACTCATTACTCAAGATAAGTAGTCTCACTGTCCACACTCATTACTCAAGATACAGTAGTCTCACTGTCCACACTCATTACTCAAGATATAGTAGTCTCACTGTCCACACTCATTACTCAAGATACAGTAGTCTCCACTGTCCACACTCATTACTCAAGATACAGTAGTCCTCACTGTCCACACTCATTACTCAAGATACAGTAGTCCTCACTGTCCACACTCATTACTCAAGATACAGTAGTCTCACTGTCACACTCATTACTCAAGATACAGTAGTCCTCACTGTCCACACTCATTACTTCAAGATACAGTAGTCCTCACTGTCCACACTCATTACTCAAGATACAGTAGTCCTCATGTCCACACTCATTACTCAAGATACAGTAGTCTCTACTGTCCACACTCATTACTCAAGATACAGTAGTCCTCACTGTCCACACTCATTACTCAAGATACAGTAGTCCTCACTGTCCACACTCATTACTCAAGATACAGTAGTCTTCACTGTCAACTCATTACTAAGATGCAAGCTTCAAGTCTTCACTGTCACACTCATTACTCAAGTACAGTATCCTCCTGTCCAACTTCCACTGGTACAGTAGTCCTTCACTGTCGAGTACTATCCAATGCAAGTCTTCATCCTGTGGATACTTCCACTGGTAATACCTTCTCCTGGGATACTTCCACTGGTAATACCTTCTCCTGGGATACTTCCACTGGTAATACCTTCTCCTGGGATACTTCCACTGGTAATACCTTCTCCTGGGGTACTTCCACTGGTAATACCTTCTCCTGGGATACTTCCACTGGTAATACCTTCTCCTGGGATACTTCCACTGGTAATCCTTCTCCTGGGTACTTCCACTGGTAATACCTTCTCCTGGGATACTTCCACTGGTAATACCTTCTCCTGGGATACTTCCACTGGTAATACCTTCTCCTGGGATACTTCCACTGGTAATACCTTCTCCTGGGATACTTCCACTGGTAATACCTTCTCCTGGGATACTTCCACTGGTAATACCTTCCCTGGGATACTTCCACTGGTAATACCTTCTCCTGGGATACTTCCACTGGTAATACCTTCTCCTGGGATACTTCCACTGGTAATACCTTCTCCTGGGATACTTCCACTGGTAATACCTTCTCCTGGGATACTTCCACTGGTAATACCTTCTCCTGGGATACTTCCACTGGTAATACCTTCTCCTGGGATACTTCCACTGGTAATACCTTCCCCTGGGGTACTTCCACTGGTAATACCTTCTCCTTGGATACTTCCACTGGCAATACCTTCTCCTGGGGTACTTCCACTGGTAATACCTTCTCCTGGGATACTTCCACTGGTAATACCTTCTCCTGGGGTACTTCCACTGGTAATACCTTCTCCTGGGATACTTCCACTGGTAATACCTTCTCTGGGGTATTTTCACTGGTAATACCTTTCCTGGGGTACTTCCACTGGTAATACCTTCTCCTGGGATACTTCCACTAGTAATACCTTCTCCTGGGATACTTCCACTGGTAATACCTTCTCCTGGGGTACTTCCACTGGTAATACCTTCTCTTGGGGTACTTCCACTGGTAATACCTTCTCCTGGGATACTTCCACTGGTAATACCTTCTCCTGGGATACTTCCACTGGTAATACCTTCTCCTGGGATACTTCCACTGGTAATACCTTCTCCTGGGATACTTCCACTGGTAATACCTTCTCTGGGATACTTCCACTAGTAATACCTTCTCCTGGGATACTTCCACTGGTAATACCTTCTCCTGGGATACTTCCACTGGTAATACCTTTCCCTGGGATACTTCCACTGGTAATACCTTCTCCTGGGATACTTCCACTGGTAATACCTGGGATACTTCACTGGTAATACCTTCTCCTGGGATACTTCCACTGGTAATACCTTCTCCTGGGATACTTCCACTGGTAATACCTTCTCCTGGGATACTTCCACTGGTAATACCTTCTCCTGGGGTACTTCCACTGGTAATACCTTCTCCTGGGATACTTCCACTGGTAATACCTTCTCCTGGGATACTTCCACTGGTAATACCTTCTCCTGGGATACTTCCACTGGTAATACCTTCTCCTGGGATACTTCCAGTGGTAATAACTTCTCCTGGGATACTTCCACTGGTAATACCTTCTCCTGGGATACTTCCACTGGTAATACCTTCTCCTGGGATACTTCCACTGGTAATACCTTCTCCTGGGATACTTCCACTGGTAATACCTTCTCAGGGGATACTTCCATAAGTAACGAGGATCAGTCACTATATTCATCATGAGCACTAGGTTGACTCAGAGTACAAATTCGTCTTGTACCTCAGCATTCTAATATTAACATTATATGAAAAATACTTATCCATGCATTAATAAAATATCCATAAAACTTCATGCATAATTATTTATTGCCTTGTCTACAGCATTATAGTTTCAAATGTTACAGACGTGATGAGTAATGTATTTCTCTTATATAGTATTACTGTCTGCAGAAAAGGTCTGTTTATTGGTTACGCGTGTTGAGAGTGTTGTTGTAACACTTAACCTGTCCATGGCATGTGTGTTGAAAGTGTTTCCTCACTCAGTGTTACAGCACTTATAGAATTTTTTCGAAATTGCTTCCTTTTGTTAGATTCTCGTCTGATATTTGACAGAAACTCGTTGGAAGTGTCAATATTGTTGTGTAGTAGTTTCATGAAGGTTGTGTGTGCACTGTGTACTACACAACACACACTCTAGATAAATGCTTCAAGGAACCGACAGAATTACTTCAAACTTCTTCTCATCTTCAACTATTCTTCTCTGTTTTGGATTAAGGAAGCCACTGGTTGGCGAAACGTTCCCACTGTAAAGACGCCTAAGTGTTGCCCAAATGTCTAATTCATTTACACAACACATTACTTACCCAGAATCCTTTTAGGGGACTTCCAGCGTCCTGCAAATATTGGTCTTAATAATACTAACCCTTCTGTTTCTATTCAGTACAAGTGTTACTCAGCTTAATATATTAAGAAGTATCACATGTTAGGGCCAAAGTTACTTCTTTTTCATTATAATATTAATAATTTTACATTTTTGTTTATTTTTAATACCCCTAGATATAATTCTTAACATACTTCATCAATAATATTGAGTTTCCTTGATGCCATCCATACATTCTCTCCCCGAGACATAGTAAATTCTTAGTAAAATAATTATCACAACAATATAATGTTTTGTTCAGTGACTCTCGGGGTGCAGCTTCTGTGAAAATTAATAATCACTATTGTTTTAATATTTGGTTTATGATCTCTGCTTTTGTATGATACCCGGTTTTAATAATAACTAGATGCACTGTTGTGGTTGAACCATCCGAGGAAGGTGTCCCCGTATTGTATTTTTTTTATTAAAAGGAATACAGGTGTATAATATACATTTCAATAAGGCCTTCACAGAAGGTCCGTACACAGGTGATAATAAGAAATGGCACTACCATAAACATGAAATTACTGAATACACCTGACAAAGAAATGCTAATATTCCCTTTAAGGTCACGATGTCGTACACACTGTGAACAAACACACCCTTTTGCTTTACCATGAGACTTAATACCATCACAGTCCCAGTTTGTCGCGGTACCACATGCACAAACATGCTCCCAAATGGTATCCGTTACATGTGCTAGTTAAAAACTCCACTCCTGTCCATAGTGCATTCCCCCTACTCTAATAAAGTATTGGGGGGCCACCGCGCAACCACCTCACCCTCCAACCCCCCTCCCTATCCAAGTTACCCAAGTCATTCAACTTAATTATATACAGAATATGCTGAAACATATTATCTCCTGCCAAACTTATGATTACACTATATATAAAACATTACATACTGCACATTACCATCTTATATAAATCATTCGCTGTGTACGTGCACATATATGGGTTACCCCCATACTGTTGACACGACAGCTATCACTGCCCACCACGACACTGATCATACGCCATCGAGTGATATTATGATCATATCATACATAAAAACTGAGCTACATTGGTTATCAGGTTACATTATCTAATTCAAATCACTACACTCGAACCCATCCTTTCGAAGTACATCATTGTCATTTATACCTCCATGAGTCCCATAGATACCCATGAGACTCACATTACCTTACATTCCGCAATTCCAATGATCCTATAACACATACATAATGGCACGGCTTTGCCTTAAAACTCGTGCATTGTGAACGGCTACGTTCAAAAGTCCTACCACCAAACCACCATCCTCTCTTTATACTGCAGATCATCCATCCTCTCACAAGACAGCGTGTAATGCCATAACCACAAACCGCTCGAGCATTCATCCGCCATCCAAGTACATTACTGACATACCTCACTTGTTCATTCTCGTTCACTCGCCACTCCAAGCATTGACGAAACACAGATTCTAAGGTATTCACTCTACAGGAAAACCCTCTCATTACCCCTTACAACACTATATGAAGCAAAAATTGTCATGTCCGTCATTGGTCATCAATCAAAGTACACCTCCCACACCAACACTTTCACATAATTAACCCATCAGACCCACCCGGCGTCGTCACCCGTTCCCCCATAACTGTAGAAATACAGATGTCGTCCGTCCACCCCCACCCCTCCCCCTACCACTCACATCATATCCAACACTCATGCTTCCCCTGCTCCCCCCAACTGATGAGATGTATCCCCCCACAGACAAGCCCTTTTAAATTACTAACCTATGACCCCATTAAGTTCCTTAATACCATATTCCTGTACTCTCCCGAAAATGCCCTCCCGATTTCGACATTTAGTTCGATACATACTCCCGGCTACTGCTCTGATACGCTTCCTGTTCCCGGCCTCCCTTAATTTCTATGATACACATACATAATCCACCACCAAGTAAGCAAGACCCCTTCGTACCGGTGATGCCACACCCCTGATGTCCAAGCTTAACGCCCTTAATACAGGTATTCCCCCATTTGACGTAACACTCTACCCAACCACAACCTCACTTTCCCAAACTTTCGCAGAAGTACACCGCATGCATGGCCGTTTCTTCCATCCCAAACTTACCACAGCTCAACGTACCCACCAGCCTCATCCTGTATAGTAAAGCCCGCGACGCCACTGCTTCGTGCAGGAACCGGTACATCAATTCTCGATCCCACAACTTTAACCTTAGTCCTCTCAGTCTTTTCCAAATGCTGCCCCAATTGTATACTGGGTATTCTGCCTCGCCCTCCCTGACGACCCCGCTCCACCCTAACCTCTCTATTGCACTCGCAGTCAATCTCTGTGGTTCCCTCATTACCATGAGGTTCCGTAACAGGTCGCAACACACTGTCCACTCTTTCCCCTCCCCACCAGTTACTTAATTCCCTCATTACCTTGCTCAGTTCTCTGCCACCCATGCCACCCAATCTCTCTAGACATCTCTTGGCATACACACCATCAGTCGTTGGTCTATGGGAATCAGTCCTAAGCCCCCCAACCCCCACACTATTCCTGACCACGACCCTTCTTAACGATGGTTTTCCATAAGCCCATATATACCTAAACACCTTAACTTCCAATTACTTCATGTCTTCCTGCAACAATGGGTAAATCGCCGCTATGAGCCATAATTTACTTTAAATCATCGTGTTCACTGCTATCACTCGTTGCTGCAGGGTTAGATCCCCTGCCCTCCAACCCCTCAGTCTCGCTATCGCACCACCAACGGCCCTCTCCGAATTCACTCTCCTCGCTTCCCTACGATTGCTCATAAATACTACCCTGCAAATTTTAACTTGTCCAACTACAGTCCACCCATAAATCATACCCAACCTCCCACCCACCCACGTACCCACCTCCAACAATCATGATTTTGTGCCATTAACCTACATGCCTGTCGCCCCGCAAAAAACTCTGATGATCCTACCTACATTCCCTAAACCCTCCTCATTGAACACCAGAACCATCATGTCATCGACATACCCAACAATACCTGGGGCACTGCCCTTGCCTACACTTCCTTCCCACACCCTTTCCTCAATCAACCTATAAAAGGGGTCTTGCACGCATGCGAACAGGGGACATCCCTGTCGCAGACCTCTACCCATGCCCACTTCCCTACCTACACATCTATTCACTTGCACATGGATGGACGCCCCCTCATACAATGTCTCCACCCACCTAACAACTTCTTTCCCAAACCCCTGTCGTCTCATACCTCAAACAATATGTTTCTTTCAACACTATCGTATGATGCCCTCCAGTCCAAGGCTAGCACACCTCCTTCCATCCTACAATCAATGAAATCCTTTATTCTTTCATGCCCTTGAACCATACTTCGACCCGGTATCCCATACTGCCCTTCCACTATCACTTTACCTATCACCCTCTTTAACTGGTTCCCCAAGACTTTTGTGAACATTTTGTAGTCTGCACACATCATAGCCAAAGTTCTATAATTCCGAATTGTATTCCCATTCTCTCCTTTTTTAACCAACACCACAACTCCCATACTCTGCACCTTTCCCATGCACCCTTCATCCTTCATCTGATTGAGCATCCTCATCAAACGCTTCTTAAGCACTCTCCAATGGGCCCTGTAGAAGTCATTGGGGATGCCGTCTATGCCTGGCACATTTCCTCTACTCATTCCATTCACTGCCTCCTACACCTCTTCCTCACAGATCTCACCCTCCATGCTCTCCTATCATCCTCCTCTAACACGCTCCTCATACCCTCCACTAAAATCCGTCCCTCACATCCCCTACTAGTTACACTCTGCATGTATTTTTCAAACCATTTGTCCACGTATACTCCCACTGCTTCTGTCGATCGTATCTGTTGTCCCCTTCCATACCCATCCATGTCCTCCCCCACTTCAATACAAGACACTGTCATCCCTTTCCGTCCTCCACCCCATCAACGATGTCACTCCACATCTTCAGTTCATCCTCCAGTACCTCTACAGTCAACTCACACCGTGCCTCCGGCACGTCAGGCATCACATTACCCACGTCGTTGCGCTGTGTACTCCTCCTCACACAGTCCACTGCTACATGTTCGAAGGAACCACAAATGTGGCACATTCTGCACTGACCGATGTACGTCATGTACACCTGTGTGAAAAACTCCGGTATCATGATGTATGATGGTATTGGTCGTCGAATCATCATTTTGAGGGTATAAGATCCCTCAGGCAGCCCCTCGTAAGGCCCATCATTCCACCTGCCAACAGTAGCAGAGTGAATCACACCATAATCCTTGAACACTGCCGCACTATCAATACCATCGGCCTCAAAAGGAACGTTTCTCACCCTCACCCAGGTGTAAGTCCTCGAAACGTCTTTCAATTTCACGTCCAAAACACGGTAGGTGCTCATAAACATTTGCCGTTGTTAGCTTCACAAACATCCGTGTCGTCCCATTCAAGGCCACTCCATACAGGTCCGCGTTGTCGATGTAGTAAGTGTCCCTCAAAATAGCCAGAAACACAGTTTACCTGGACCTGGAGTTTACCTGGAGAGAGTTCCAGGGGTCAAAACTTATGCGGTCCGGTCTGTGACCAGGCCTCATGTTGGATCAGAGCCTGATCAACCAGGCTGTTACTGCTGGCCACACGTAGTCCAACGTACCTGCTTGAAGACAGCCAAGGGTCTATTGGTAATCTCCCTTATGTATGCTGGGAGGCAGTTGAACAGTCTTGGGCTCCTGACACTTATTGTGTTGTCTCTCAACGTGCTAGTGGCACCCCTGGTTTTTATTGGGGGGATGTTACATCGTCTGTCGAGTCTTTTGCTTTCGTAGGGAGTGACACTAGTGTGCAAGTTTGGTACTAATCCCTCTAGGATTTTCCAAGTGTATATAACAATGTATCTCTCCCGCCTGTGTTCCAGGGAGTACAGGTTTAGGAACTTCAAGCATTCCCAGTAATTGAGGTGGTTTATTGCAGTTATGCGTGCCGTGAAGGTTCTCTGTACATTTTCTAGTTCATCAATTTCACCTGCCTTGAAAGGTGCAGTTAGTGTGCAGCAATATTCCAGCCTAGATAGAACAAGCGACCTGAAAAGTGGCAGCATTAGACGGGTATACCTCCCCACATAAGACGTCGATGCAAACAGTGTTAATCCTCCTCTGGCTTGCAGTCGCCATGTTGGAGAAAATATAATGTTTCTCAGGGTCACCACCAGGAGACAGTCAGCTGACGTCCGACCAGTATGGACGCTGGTCGGTGAATGCAACCCGTATTGTATTACCACAGCTTCTTGTGCATCAATGCACGCAAATGGAAAGTTTGGTGCCCCACTGGTGGCTAAAGCTCTCGCTACACAAGGCGAGCGTAGAAATATTGGGCGTGTTTCTTTACACTGGTTGTCTATGTTCCCCATCAGCAAAATGGGTAACTGGGAGTTAGTAGACTGCTGTGGGTCGCATCCTAGGACAAAACTGACCTAATTTGCCCGAAATGCTCAGCATAACAAGCGGCTTTCTATATAGTAGTATGTCATTGATGTCAGCTAGGACTGTATACCTTGTACATGTACTTGTATAAATAAAGATATTATTATTATTATTATTATTATTATTATTATTATTATTATTATTATTATTATTATTATTATTATTATTATTATTATTATTATTATTATTATTATTATTACAGGTAAATATTAGCATTACAGATTTTAAGCAAATCAAAAGAAGTATTCGAAAGTTATCACATGGATACTAACCTGGAGTCTACCTGGAGGGTATTCCGGGGATCAACACTCCTGTGGCCCGGTCCATAACAAGCCTTCCGGTGGATCAGGGCCTGATCAACCAGGCTGTTACTGCTGGCCGCACGATTCAATTTCTCCAACAAAAACAGCAAATTAGGTTATACACAACTCAAAAGTAATTAAACCCTACCACTAAAAAAAACAAGCTTCGAAACCAAACTGAAGAGGCATTCTGTTGTTATCTCACAGAAACCTAAAATTCTTTGGTACATTAAGTTTGAAGCCTCTCAGAATTTGCACCATCAAGTTATCACCTCTGAAGGAGTAGCCAGTTATATGAGGCACTTAGATATTATTGTATGAAAACCAGTAATTAAATTTTCCCAGTTTCTTTCTTAAAAAATAGTTTGGGACCGTCACTGACCAAAATCAAACCAATCTTTTCTCTAAGTAAGATTTACCAGCATTAATAGGTTAAGTAAGTGAGCAATTTAGTAAGAAAATAGATAAGTAAGTTTTATTTAAACTCTGGCACTGTATGACTCTTGAGGGCTCCCAGGTAGGCAGGTAAGGCACACACATGTCACATACATATAAAAGTCCATTCTGTAAATTTGACCTCGAATTTAACTCAGTGAAGTCATACAGTGCCTATGAAACAGAAGCCTTTCATGTCTGATCCAAGGAAGATGAGGATTAGCTTAGTTCCTTGGATCACAAGCCCCTCACCAGCATCGGGGCAAAATAATACAATAATGTAAAATGATACTACAGCATTTCGAGAATAATATTGGCAAGATGGCGCCAACACACTCCATTAACAAAAACAACCTTCTTTAAGTTTTGAAGCCGATCAAAGGAGGCTTTCTAAAGTTATCTCTTGAAACCAATTTTGGCAGTGATCTGTATACAAGTGAACAGAGGCGCCTGTACCTCTCAGTTGTTCTACTAAGCTTCACCTAATAGATGACCAGAGTTGAAAACCTGAAGCTGATCAGATAAGATGTTCTGAAGTTATAAATGAAAGTCTTAGACAAAGTTAGCAGAAGATAAGAACATTGTAACTAACCCATTATGTCGTACAGCATTAAACAGATTACTGAACTTGTGAAAATTAAACAAATCTGTGTTTTCTATATTTCTCAATTTTCTTTCTAAGTACTTTTCTATTTATAATTCTCTACAATCCTCTTAGAACAAATATTTGATTTTTTTTAAAGAAAGTTTAAATTGTTTAAAAAATGTATAAAACTGCATGTACAAAGCTAAAATTCAATACAAAAAATACTTACATTTAAATTGAAGCCGACCAGAAGAGTCATTCTCTAGTTTCTACAAGTAAACAAATCTATTTCATAACATTGGTAATTTAAAATTTACGTAGCCCGTAGTGAAAGCTAAACTTTCTTTTAAGGCCATAAATAATGAAAGTTTTAAGCGTAGCAGAATAGGCATTCTCTAGTAATTGTTTTGTAGGTTGAAGCCGATAAGACGAGGCATTTTTTAGTTATTAAATGGAAATCTATATCACTACTTATTTAATAAGATGGCTAAATTGGGGTTTATGAATCCCAACAAAAAACACGAGCCTTCTTTCCTGGAAAACACACCAGGACTGAAAATTTGAAGCTGATCAGAAGAGTCATTCTCCAGTGATTACATGGATTCCAAAGATTATAAGTTTTATAAACTAATTTAGTACATTAGCAAATTTGCATGCACACAAACTACTAAGGGGCAGTGTAACACTATATTACACAAACTTGGCAGTTGTGTTCCTACACGCTGGAATTTCACTCTTATCCGATGTCGAATTAGAAGACAACTTTTGTGAACGTTTGAATCTCCGCCGTAGACAGGTTCTGGACGTTATGACTGCCATTCCAAGATGCCGAGAATTGGTTCAACAACTTAGGTCATAGAGTACCTGCACATGCTAATTGTTCCTCGAATTTTGTCCTAGTTACCGTACACCGAAGTTGAAAATTTGAAACCAATCGGATGAGGTTGTCTCGTGTTATGATCACAAATATATATGTAATAATAAGAAAAAAAAACAAGAAAAATAATCAGGCAACCGCTCAAAGATCCCCCTTACGGGGATACCAGATATATAATAGGTCAGGAAGGGAGGAATACCACAGCTGAGTACTGGACGAACGCTGACGTCAACCTCTGGCTCTCCCGACTGCAGCTCAACAATCACGAATTAAATTCCACAGTAAGGCGTCCAGTTTTTACCTGATTAATGAGTTTCCGGCTTCAGATTCATTTGCATAGTTCCAATAGAATGTTCAAAGCCTGGCTCCAATAATCCCAGATCACCTAGAGTTTTTATGGTATGGATTCCATATTGGTGAGTTAGGTTAGTAATGAAGGAGAATAGTAATGAGTGTGGTGAGCTGGGATGGTAATGACAGTAGTGATGAGTGGTGAGTGTGGTGAGCTGGGATGGTAATGAGAGTAGTGATGAGTGGTGAGTGTGGTGAGCTGGGATGGTAATGAGAGTAGTGATGAGTGGTGAGTGTGGTGAGCTGGGATGGTAATGAGAGTAGTGATGAGTGGTGAGTTTGGTGAGCTGGGGTGGTAATGAGAGTAGTGATGAGTGGTGAGTGTGGTGAGCTGGGGTGGTAATTAAAATAGTAATGAGGGGTGAGTGTGACTAATAGTGACTGGTCTGGGACCAGTCTGTAAGATGAAGCTCCTTAGCATGACACCAGGCTTGGTGGTATAACAGAGCATGACACAAGGCTTGGTGGTATAACAGAGCATGACACCAGGCTTGGTGATGTAACAGAGCATGACACCAGGCTTGGTGATGTAACAGAGCATGACACCAGGCTTGGTGATGTAACAGAGCATGACACAAGGCTTGGTGATGTAACAGAGCATGACACCAGGCTTGGTGATGTAACAGAGCATGACACCAGGCTTGGTGATGTAACAGAGCATGACACAAGGCTTGGTGATGTAACAGAGCATGACACAAGGCTTGGTGATGTAACAGAGCATGACACCAGGCTTGGTGATGTAACAGAGCATGACACCAGGCTTGGTGATGTAACAGAGCATGACACCAGGCTTGGTGATGTAACAGAGCATGACACCAGGCGGTGATG